>PQXH01000026.1:0-252360 GCA_004786125.1 Botrytis tulipae
TAAATATTATAAATTCATTATTTTATTAATAATTAATTTTTAATAATATTCTTTTTAGAAGATATTAAACTTTAATATTAATATAATTTCAAATTCTCAATAAAAAAGTTCATTTTTTTAATAATATTTTATATTATAACATATAGAATTTTATAATTTCTTTAAATAAAACCTTAATTTTCTATTATATTATAAATATATTAATAAATAAATAATTTTTAATATAAAAATTTAATTTTTTAATTATTATTATTATTATTATTATAAACTTTAAGATTTTTAAATTTTTTATTTCAAAATCTTATACCAATTTATTTAAATTATTTTGGTTTTTAATCTCAAATTATAATATCGCTTTTTCAATTTTTAATTCAATTTAATTTAAGATTTTATATAAATAATCAAAGTGTGCACATAGTAGGGTCGTGCACGTAGCAGGGATATCGGTTAGGAAGCCGCGCGGGAAGTGCCAAGGATTCTTTCGCAGCAAATTATGTAAGCTTTCTTCGTAAGTAAGTGCCGGTGGTGGAAGATTCATGTTTGCATGTCGCGACCTTCAGAAAGTTGAAACCTAGCAGAGTATAAAGAGCAGATTTCCTCCTTCAATCATGGCTTCATATCGAATATCTTCAAGACTTTGTCTAGAATATCCCCACATCATTTATTCATTCTTGCCCAACATAAACAATGGCTGCCGGTTTACCAACTACAACTAAAGTCTGGAGAGTCCAAGGAGCAGACGGATTTGACAGTCTGCACTACAACGCAGAAGAGACTATCCCAGAGTTGTCAGATAATGATGTTCTCGTCAAGTTTCACGCCGCTTCTCTAAATTACAGAGATATCTCAATCCCTCATGTTCGCCTAAACTTATCCTTTTAACGGGAAATACTAACAGAGACTAGGGAACGTTTCCATTCGGGTTTAAAAAGGGTGTCGTGCCAGGATCAGACGGTGCAGGAGAAGTAGTGGCAGTTGGTGCAAGAGTAACACGGTTCCAGAAGGGCTCGAAGGTCGTAACCCATTTCAACCAAAAACATACCTATGGCTCGCTTACCTCGAAGAGCATAAGTACTGCGCTTGGCGGAGACCTCGATGGTGTTCTCCGTCAATATGGTATTTTCAACGAGGAGGGTCTTGTGCTGATGCCGAAATCACTGGATTATCAGCAGGCTTCCACTTTGACAGGCGCTGGGGTAACAGCATGGAACGCTCTATATGGCCTCAAACCAGTCAAGCCGGGGGAGTTCGTGTTAACACAAGGAATGGGCGGAGTGTCATTATTTGCAATCCAATTCGCGAAAGCTGCGGGTGCTACAGTGATTGCTACAACCTCGTCTCCTGCAAAAGCTCAACAGCTGAAAGAGATGGGTGCGGATCATGTCATTAATTATAAAGAGGTTACAAATTGGGGGGAGGAAGCCAAGAAATTGACAGGTTCAAGAGAGGGTGTCGATCATGTCATCGAAATCGGCGGAGGTGGAACCATGGCACAATCCATCAAAGCGATCAAGTATGATGGCATTATCAGTGTCATCGGCTGGTTGACCAAGGCAGATGAGAAAGAGCCAAGCTTCCTTGAAACTGTTAGCAATGTCTTCACCGTTCGAGGGTTGTTCGTCGGAAGCAGAGAAATGTTCGAGGAGATGGTGCGTTCAATTCTTTTCTCATCAGCTTCCATTCCAAACCATTTTGTAGGTCCTGTGCTAATGATTTGAAGAACGCTGCCATTGACGCCACTAACCTCAAACCGGTCATTGATCGTCGCTTATTCAAGTTGGAGGATCTCAAAGAGTAAGATAAACCCCCCTCTTTCATATTTCTAACAATTAGTGCTAACACATCTCAGAGCATACACATACACGAAGGAGCAAAAGCACGTTGGTAAAGTCTGTATCACCATGGAGTAGATCTTCAGCTCTATCTAGAATAAAGAATTTCAGTATGAGTAAAGGTTTGGAAAATTTCAAATCCATTATGATGTCTTCAAAGAAGTGGTTATAGTCATGAAAGTAACGCCTAACGCTTGGTAATGATTTTCTGCAAGTAAAATGCTACAAGGCTTCCTATCTAGATCACGTGGCGGTGAATTGGTTTAGGCTCTCAGGTAGTTTATAATCAGACATCAAGCAGGATTTTAATAATGACAGTGAATGTTTATAACTCTTCATTGATATTGTTTTATACTAAATGATCGATCTTGAGCACGAAGCTCTACCAATGTTGTGATCAGTAATTTTCGTATCTCATTTGCACTCTGTTCTAGTGGTACGAATCGATCTTTGTGGACACGTTCCTTGGATGGCTTGAACAGCCTGTATATCCGTTCTATCCATCACATGATGACTGCTCAATCAGAATCGAGTGACGAAAAACATGTTACTCGTTGTAGCACACGGCTAACTAAGTATGACATTTGATGCCCGGATATTCACCCCTACATGGATATACGTATATATGCTCCCAATGCCTGAAGGATTCCACCGGCTAATGACTGAGTCTCAGAATCCTGGCGAGCTCGGAGTCCAGAACTTTGGTAATAGTGGACACAAACGTGGAGGCAAGCATAGCGCGCAGTTGGAGTATCACTGACGGTATTGACAATCTCACCTAGGAGACCCTAGTCCACACTCCTCGCTAGAGCCATGGTAAAGATTCAACTGGTGAAATTACCGATTAGACAAGAAGAGTCTTGACCCCTAGACTGGACATGGCTGTTGTCCAGTTCCATGGACTGCAAGGCTGACTTTTACGAAGTCTCCAACATTCTTCCATGATCGAGGACGCGTTCTGGAAGTTGCAGAAAATCCCTCGATTCATATTTGCCGAAGCCGCAATCTGTCGAAATTCATCTTCGTGCTCTTCTTCTGCCAGACAGCTAACAATACAGAAAGGCCATACAAGATGGCGTATCCATTGACCATCGGGTAGGTCTCGAAAAGCTTTCAGGGCTGCTGACACGCTGTCTCTGATCTCCGGAATTCTAGGGTATGCACCAGACTGGGTAACATATAAATAGACCTTTGCAGCACATGCGAATATATGAGTGATATGTTTGCTTTCCTGAGCTCGAATGCCGCACGGATCAGAAATATCGCCAGTTTGACGTGCTTTATTTTCTTGTATGCCTTTTTCAATTTGATCCTCGATACAGACTGCGCGCCTAGCCAGCTGAGATTGACTCAAATCGCCCAAAACCTCTCGCGCAACTTTCCACTCTGCCAAGAGCGCAATGTCCATGATAGCAATCATAACCCAATTCTGACTTCCCATCAACTTACAAAGTTGGATTCTGCCATTATCTATGCGTAGAATAGAAGGGTAGACATCAGAATACTCTGGATTTGCACCTATAGTTACGGAAGATATACCATCGAACCAGATCAGTGCCGTAGAAAAAAAATCGAGAGCTAATTCATCGTCCAAAGAAAGAACATCGGGATCGGATTTTGGGGAGTGATTCATCTCTTGCACTGCATCTAAGGTGTCCAACAGCGGAAGAAAATTGTCCTTAAGACCCATGAAAATAGTTCTTCCAGCTTGCAAATGGGTCTGCCAGTCATTACCATCTCCTTTCAAGATCTACCATGCATAATTTAGCAGGTTTCCAGTTCTCTAAGCTGTAGGGCTCACCTCAAATGAAATCAAACAGATCATACAGGCAAGTATTTCAACTTTGGTCTTTGTCCTGCCCAAACCAATTTCCAAACTCAGCCGGTCAATATGTTGCCTGAGACCAACCAGTGCCAAACAATGGTGCTTTTGCAGGTCTTCAAGTATATTATCACTAGTTTTAGACTCATTACCCGAGTACATAGCGCTTTGATGATATGCACTTAAGCTCAGTGCCGCATGATACAGTGGTCTCGTATGTAACAAGATACTCAGAAGCCATCCACGACCACCTTCTGAGGCCAAAGGGCTGTAGAATCTGAATTGGAGAGGAAAGACGATGTCTAGATAATGCATCAAGAGGTTTGCCTCGCGTCCGTGATATTCGTTAATCATGAGGTTCAGTGGGCATCCCACACACGATGGCTTCCGAGCATCGCTGGACTCTGTATCTGTCATCGAGCTGTCGGTAACGGGTGTGGATCCTGGGCCGTTTTTTGCCACGGTGAGACTGACTATCTCTCTCTTGCGTTTCTTATTCTCTTTTATGACTCTTTTGATCCGCTCCGATTCTGCCTTCTCTGATGACCCTCCGTCCATCCAACTGGGCTTCTCACTATAGCCGTGGCATATGATGCGAAGAGAATCACACGTTGAACACTTGGGTCGTTCTTCCTGACATTTCTTCTTTCGAAGCCGACACGTCCAGCAACCAGTACTACTTCGTGCTGCAAGCATGATATCTTAACCTTTGAAGAGAAATGAATAAGTATCTATCAGTCTATTTCAAGATAAATGCCGATGTAAGTTCTAGCAAATACGACGTAAGTTTTGATCTCCCGGACACTTACTTTTCCGTTCGGATCTAAGCTTAAAGGGTGCTAGTTAGAGTGGGGACAAGAGACTTGTACCCTATTTTGAATAAGCACCTATAAGTAAACACCTGCGGAAAACAAGAACGATTTCGCACTTCATCACTTCAACACGTGTTCTCAAAGTCAATCATATTGAATTCGCTATCATATCATAGAAATGTTATACACGTTTTGAACATTTCATTTTCATAATTTCGCATAGGGCAAGACTGACTGTTTTCGACATGATTCTTGAAACCAACGAATGTCCTCTCATTGGAACTTTTATATGATCCTACAGGTCGAAGTACAAAGTTTTGAGTACCTTCAAATAACATTTGTTGAGGTTTTGATATTCGAAAAAAGTTGTTCTGAGTGTATTTTTAAGTGACTGAAGTCCGGATATGGCAGGGGGTCCTGATGAAGCACGATAAGCCGATCACTGATCATGTTGCCACGCCCTATATGAAGCTTTGCAATATTTATGAATTTTTATTCATAAAGAAGATCCTTTCAAAATGAAAAAAGAGTGCTATATACCTTCTGCTTTTACGGTGTTCTATTCTAAATGTTTTCTACTTACAAGCTCGAAGGGGAATAGTGTCAGTGCTCTCGTCACCTCCTCGTCATTGTCTAGCGTAGCCTATTTCGTATTTATGTGTGCTCCTTCGCCGTCAACTTCAGAAATAATTGCCAAGATTCTTCTGCCAGCCATCAATTCGCAGCATGTCTAGACTCGTTAAGGTCGAAGAGCCGGCTTAGTGGCAGCTACTGCTTGTGCTATTACCCCCTAAGCTCCACCAGACAGACTAGGCGTCTCACGCCTGCAAAAACAGGATGATTTGACCGGAACATCTGCAATCGCAAGGGCTATTTTTAACTGTGGCTCGATGAGCCGCGCCTCTGTCTTACGGCCAAGGCGTTTCAAACACTCGTGATAGCCTTGGAGAGCCCAGACATTGTTTGGATGTTGATGAGCACGAGGCAGTATCCCGTCAAGTCCAAGGTCTGCGCTATAAACTTTTGCGGCTTCTTCAACATGCCCTTGCTCCAGCATTAGCGCAGCGTAGGCATGGCGCGGTGGCTGCATCCAACCCCATGGCTCACTGTAGATAAGTCCGTCACTGAGTTCGATGGACTTGCGAAGACTTGCAAATGCTTTCTCATAGTTCTCGCGGCGGTATTCAATTTCTCCATCCAGCATAGCAGCACCCACAGCCAAGATATCAGCACAATTGTTAGGATAAGCCGATCGGGTGGCTGGAACTCGCTCAACAGCAGATTTGAATAGCATCCGCTCTTTCTCCGCCTCCTGCACGTTGGAGGTTGCGGCGTATGCCACACCCTTTGCGTAATGAAGCATAGCTGTAGTGACACAGTACAACTGACGATCAGTAGGTAACTCCATTTGAATGATATCTTGCCACATTCCAAAGCGAATCAAGATATGAACACGGACTGACATAAAAGTCTCAAGCCAATCCGCCATAGGAGGTGACTGGACACGCAGCAAAGCCTCGGGACAAGATGCTTCCATTTTCGCTACAGTTTCAAGCGCGATCTTAGACTTGCCCGCAAACATTGCCGCATAAATCAAGGAGTGGTAATCGTGAAGTCGGTAAATGGTATAGAAATTGTTCGGACCAGATCGGCTTAGAAACTTTTCATTGGCAATTGAGGCGTTATAGTTGCAGGCAATTGCGCGCCGGTAATCACCGATGAGGATATCCAGGTGCGAAGGCATGTGGCGGAGGTGACCAGCATCGGGTATCAGGTCGCATAAATGATCTGCCGCGTTCAATCCAAGTTCTGGATTCGGAGACATCTCAATGCAGTGGATGTACATATGCAACAGACCTGGGTGTCGATCTGCTCCATCCTGGTCCAAAGCTCGCTCGAGAACACTCTTGATTTTTAAGGTGCGAGCGCCCGGGCTCGGATTTCCAGTGTGGGAGTCCCATAGTTGCCATGGGCTCAAGTTCATCATTGCGTCAGCATAGAGAGTTGCTACGTCAAGACTATCCGGATGCTGTTCATAGACTGATTCCATAGCGTCGGCGTAGGCTCGATCTTGGGCAGAGTAATCCTTAACTAGGTAGTCATACGGAAAGCGAAATTGAATAGCGTCGATAAGCGCCTGCTCGAGAGTTGTCGTACTGGCGGCATTTGATTTTGCATCTCTGGAGGCTTCATAAGTCCGCTGCACCGTTGTTTTGAGATCACTTTCATCAAACGTCTCCCACGGTTTGTTGTAGTTTGGGCCCAGGGCATATGCTAACCCCCAGTAAGCCATTGCACAAGAATGATCGTGTGCTATAGCCTGCTCGAAGCAAATGGCCGCTTCTTCGTGGTTGAATGCATAGGCCCATGTTAAGCCGCGGTTGAACCACACTTGCGCATCTTCGCTCTTGGTGCTGATGTCCAGCTTGAATGATCCGAGGTTGTAGTATTCAGTGGTTGAAGGGATAGCTCCTCCTTGCCGAGATTCAGACGTCATCATAGGTGAGGGAATGGTCTTGAAAGTCGAAGGAATCGAATGATACAACTTTCAGAGTTTTATAATACGAATAGATATCAATGTTGAATATAGTAGTAATTTAGTTCTGGCAAAAGTGATACTGATATGAACCAACTAAGTTTCTACGTATAATCAATATCGATGTCGACTTCAATACAAAAGTCTGAACTCAACACCAATCGATTCTTAGAGGCTGTATTTATAGTCAGATCTCTTCACAGTTGTGGGGAGGTAGGCAGCGGGTATGAGCCACACGGTATCTCAACGACACTTGCGTAACATTCAGTGCGTCAACGATGATGAGTCAATTGAGGCATGAGGGGTGCCTTGTCGGTAGAAGTCTAATAAATTGAAAATCGGTGGCGAGACTTGGCTCGTTGACCAGGTCAGAAATGTTGAGGTAATTATTTGCTTCCGCGCGGCTTTATGAGGTGCGGAGTATGCCGACCTAAATTTATCTGACAGCTGTCACAGGCTTATTATATTCTATGCAGAGACTATGCAGGGTCGGTTTTTCTCCCAACGAATAAGAACGTCATCACTAGCTTCCGTCGGGAAATTGGAATTTTCTGGCGCACGGCTCCGCATTCTCGGCTCGCCTTGCCTTCCGCGGAGCTTCTCGGCAAAGGTGCTTTGGAGAACTACCTCACTTTGAATAAACCATCTGCATCTCTTGATCTTGACCTGGTGGTAAGTTCATGTCTCCATTTGTGATTCAAAATAATTTTGATTTTGATTAAGGTTGGTCTTCGGCGGAATCGACTGTGGTGACTGCTTAGCAACCGATAGACCGAATGAACAATTTCTATGATCTAGAATAATGATAATTTTCATATATAAACTTATGGCTTCCTACTTTAAACGGTTTTATCAGTACTTACCTTCAAACCAATCTGATAATCGAATCGCTTTTGAAACTTTCAACCTCCTGTCTAGCTTGACGATAACCTACAAAATGCTTCTAATCACACTTTATTCTCATCCTTTCGGTCCTAATCCATGGAAAGTGGCTCTCATTCTCGAGGAGCTGAACATCCCTTATACAACAAAGTTTGTGGATTTCTCCGAAGTCAAAAAGGAGCCATATACTCAAATCAACCCAAACGGACGGCTTCCATCTATCCAAGACCCTAACACCGACATTAGACTCTAGGAATCCGGTGCCATCATCGAATACTTGATTGAGAAATATGATGTCAAAAACCGGTTGAGCCATAACACCTTCCCCGAAATATGTCAGGCGAAGCAGTGGCTGAACTTCCAAGCTTCTGGCCAAGGACCATACTATGGCCAGGCTTCTTATTTCAGCCGGATTCACCCTGAAAAAATTCAGAGCGCTATTGACCGATACGCAAACGAGATCCGTAGAGTTACTGGAGTTCTTGAATCCGTGTTGAAGACTCGAGACTGGTTGGTCGGCGATAAATGCACGTGCGCCGACCTCTGTTTCATAGCATGGCAAAGATGGGCACCTCGATATGGTGGTGAGGATATTTATAAAGATTACCCACATGTGGAGGCATAGCTAGAGAGGATGAAGACAAGGCCTACAGTCAGGAAGATTTTTGCTGATCAGGATTTTGCTATGTCAGAGGCCGAGAAGAAATGAGCATGGTAGCATTTGGATAAGATACTATACACATTCAAGCTAGAGCACAATCAATTTATCTTTTTCTGCGGTGCTCTCCTGTCGAGCGGTTGCTTCACTGATGATCCTGTTCGAATTCGGTTGGAAATTAGTTGCCCATACGTATTTATCATATCCTTCTCATCAATACAAGTGATTCTGCATTCACCCATTGGAACCAATCATATTCAACGGTACTTGTACCTTGATTCATAGAATACGTATTTCAAAATTGCACCTTGACATAGAGCAGATTCACGAATTGCAATATTAACCTTTAATATCATGCAATAATAATCTCTAAGTTCGTTTCTTTACTTACGGAAGGAAAGTCGAAGTACAATCGTGAATACCATCTACATTGCTGAAACCATCATATTGAATTCGCTTATTATAAATATATCGACTTGCCACATCATCATAGTCAAGCTACCTACATTTCTGATGATTTCGACTCTTTATATTACCAAAGGCTCTTATATAAGATATATCCTCAATCCTAACATACCATAGCTACTAAAAAGTCAAGTAGATGATAAGAAAATCAAAGTTTAATTACTCAGATACTAATTTATAATCACATTCGATTTTGCATTTTATACCTCTCGTTACATGCATCAAAACTTCTTCGGCAAATGAATATGAATACGCGAGGAGATGACACATTTCATCTAACGAGGACGTCGTAAAAATCAATTTAAAATTTCAAAAAATTCATCGTCAATTAGTTCAAAACATGCAGTCATCACGTCATGACTGTCCGGCTTTTCCAAAATTCTGCTAACCACCTAAAATTCTCACATGGAGATCAACGCCAGCCCAACATCTCTAATACAACCCCTCTCACATCCACCAAAGATATCAATCCAATTAACCAAAAGAAAATGAACCATTATTAGCTTAGTTGCCCTTCTCTTTCGAAAGGAAAGGGAATGAACACTGATCCAGACACAGCGAATCTTTCGAAATCCAGACATTAGCAAAACAATCATGGAATCTTCTCCTCACACCCCATTCGAAAAACCTCCCTAATTTTTTCCCTTCAATCCTCTCTTCGCGATTCTTCTTCATCGCAGCCTTAACAACTTTATTCAACTACGTACGATTTATCCCCTCGATAGCGGCTCTCCGCTCACCAGCTTGCGCATATATATGATATATCCCTCCCTTACCCCCCTTCCCCTCCGTCATCTCCCAACCCCAACCTCATAAAACCCATCCCTCAAATATCCCACCCACCACTCAGAAGTCAAGTCAGCAAAGCGTGCAACTATCCATCCAACGTATCTCATCGCATGTATCATACAATCATACATGACCACTTCCTTCTAGCTACGTATTCCTTTTCATCAATATAGCATACGAAAAGTTAAGATATATCATCTATCTATGATGATACACAACGAGGGATCTGACCGGTTGAGGGGGTGCATATTTGATCCTCTTCACAGTGATCTGGCTACTGTTTTATAGATTATATAAACCTTTAACGCATATCGCTTTTGTTCAAGAGACCCTAGATGGACTGGGGAGTTGTATTGCATTGTATCAGATCAGATCACTTCGTATCACTTCACATTGCATGGTATTGCATGATATTGTATTGCATTCATTAGTAATCGATCTTGACCATAATTTATCGAGTTAATCATATATTCTACGTGAACCAAATAGGGAAGGGAGCGGAGACTTATTTATAGTGTTATATATGTACATACTTACTTATCAACAAGTAAGTTTTCTTTAGATGGAATGTGAGCTAGAAAAGTATCAAGAAAATGGAAGGAAAGCAAGCAAGCAGGCAGAGAAGAAACAAAGACCAATTCCAGAATTCAGATGTTCTAACCCACCTATTTCCTATCAAACGATCGCTGCACTTACCTACTACCTACCTACCTACTCACTCAAAATCCCTCGGATCATAAGGCTCCCAAGCCTCCTCATCCTCATCAATCTCGAAATGCTGCTGGCTTCCTCTCTCTCCTCTCCCTCCTCTCGCACTCCTAACCCCCCTCATAAACCCCTCCCTCTCCCTCGCAAACTCCAACCTCGCGCTATCCAATCTCTCACTCGCCCTCGGTCTCTCCTCCATCCATTCCCTCAACGGCGTACTATACTGCGCCATCGCATTATGTGCATCATCCAATCGGATCGTGACACTTTCCTGCATCGCAAGCGCAAGATCGATCGTTTCCTGATCGTCGGATCGGACCGCGCGTTGAAGTCCCTGGAAGGCGAGTTGGACGTTGCGTTCTGCGTTGTGTTTGAAGACGTTGGCTTCGTAGGATAGACGCGCTTGGTTAATTATTCTGGTGTCGAGGGATTGGAGGGTGGAAAGGGCGTTGATGTAAGTTTCTTCGGCGTGTTGCATTGCTGCAGAGGTGCTTGACGAGGAACTGGAAAGTGGGGGAGGGGCTGAGTGGAGACGATTTCTTGGAAGGGAACGATGTCTATGGGGTGGTGGTGAGGGGAATCTTCTTGACGGAGGGGACTGTCTTATCGACGCTTGTCCTCCGATTGGATAACGATGGCGGGGAGGAGTAGGCGTACTAAAACTCCCCGGCACATCAAGTGGCATGGGTTCAAGCTCCTCTCCAACATTTCCATCAAGATGATCATCCTCATTCCCACCTCCATAATCCGCCTGAGCTTGCATCATCTGTTCTCTTTCCTCGACAGCTCTATCTCTCACGCGTCTAGCAGCGTTATTGATCTGTCTAATTCGATCTCTTGCCGCGTCTCTTACCCCACCAGTAACATTACGAATTTCCTCGCGACAAATGGGGCAGTTAGTGTGGTCGGCGTCAAGCCAACGTTGAACACATTCTCGATCAAATATGTGATTGCACGCAGTCTTAACCGGTTCTCCGTTCTCTCCACCACCGAGATCGTCTTGACAAATCGCACAAGTGCGTTGGTCTACTGGGAGAGAACTCACATTGACTCTGGTTAGTTGTGGTGGCATCTTGGATAATGTGAAGCGGGGTGTCAAGCAACTAATTGTGTTGAATTGATAGCTGTAGTTTCTGTGGTTGTAAGTGCTGGTACGTGAGTTAACTTAACTGGACATTGTATCCATTGCACTCGACACTTGACACGTTTCAAAAACATTGTTCTGAAATTGAACTCGACTTATTCTTGGAAATGGTACTTAAATATATGAGTCGCTTCAGAAAGTCTCAATTTCAGGCGGGTATCGAAAGAATGCTAATTTGAAACACTTGAACAACAGCATGAAGCTAGGTGATACTTCGACAATTTCGACGAATAGAACAAAGAAAACAACTTCCGATCTGTTGTTGTTCATTGAAACAAAGAAATAAACGGCTTCACAAGCACATTGTGGATTGCATTCATTAAATCTTGAAACATCTGTATTGAGCTAGTCGCTTAGAAATAAGTGACATGCTTTTCAGTGCACAAATATGGTATCTTCTCAAAGAAATCAAATACCAAAAACCCCTTCCAGTGCAATTCGCCGTTGACTTGCTTGTCTGAAAGCTGTGTATGCAGGTTTCCCAAAAGAAAAGATGAGATGGAAAAACACATCTCCAAGCAAATCCTCTATGCTGGTGTAGTAAATATCTCAAAGTTGACAGCATTTCCATGCAAATGCGCACAAGAGATTATTAATAAAAACATCTCAAGCCTTGCCATTTGTATATATCCCCACAACACCGAATCGTGATATCCCATTCCCCAGAATTGCATTTATCGTAATGTCGTTGTGCTGCATGAGATCTTTTCAGGAGCTATGAAATTTATTGCATTTGTTGCGAATAAAACTGTGATTGTCAGGTTCGGGCTACTAGATTAGGCGATGGTCCAAAGAGATCGGAAATATCCAAGGCTGGATCTATGAAACCGTTCTGATATTGTTGAAATCCATGACTTGGCCCACCATGACCATTCATTTGAGGACCAGATGAACTGGAATGACCAGCCAATTGTGCATCATGTTCTCGTAGTAGAGGATCTAACGTAGATTGCATCTCTGGTGATTCTTGATGTTCGAGTTTTAAGGGCATCTGGGGGAGCCGAGGTTCAGTAGTATAATTTTGCGCACTAGCAACCATCGAATCTGCAAACGGTTCAGACTCAGCATCTAAATCTGGAGATGATGGTTGTAAGGGAGGAGGAGGTTGTTGACGTCGTGGATTTTCGACACGGTGGAAAGACTTTTCATGTCGTATGACGACATCCCTAGATAAGAAATCAGTCAACATGATCTTCTGCAGCGAACATGATAGTCGCGCAATATTCAACATACTTTCGCGCGTATCTACGACCGCATAGTTTGCAAGGGAATGGTTTTTCCTGGGTATCTAGAGGTTGAACTCATATCAACAAAGGAACTTGCATGACTCGCACGATCGATTGTACTCACGACCACGTTCATGCCTCGAACAATGCTCACTTCTCTTGAATACTCTCTGACATACCGAGCAAGTGTAGATACGTGGCTGCTTCTGGACTCGGTTGGCCCTACTAGTGGTAGCACTATGCTGTCTCGAATTCATAATTCAGTCGAGGGTGAGTGAGATAGATGATCGATGACTGTGTAATATCGGACTGAACCCAGGAAAAGATCGTGAATACCAGATGAAATTAATACCAGTCAGACAGGGAAATTGACGACAAGGGATAGATGACAAATGAGTAATTATCTATCAAGGTAAAGCTACGTTGTTGTGTAGTTTGGTATGTATCTTGTTGACAGTAGTAGGTAGGTAAGAGTTGAAGGTTAATCGGTACATTTGGAAAGAACGGTTAACCTTAGCGGGGTAGATAAGAGACTAATCCATTTTTGGCAACAGGTATTTTTTTGTGGTTTTTTACGATTCCATGATAATCTGGCGGGGACAAGAAGCACAGCACAGACTTTTCTTATGTGAATCTGCTGTACGTGTATATATGTTTCCATAATTTCATATTTTCATATTTTATTTATCCACAATTGGTAATAATGACTGAAATACACACTTTGATTATACCGGTACATACCGATGCACTTATGCTCCAAAGGAATGGACATCTCGGTTTCCGTATTCTATAATCGCGGCAAGCGCAGTTCCTAGATACTTGGAAAACCGTCAAAAACCGTCATAAACACCCACGTGACACCCAACCATTCTATTGGGCTCTTTTCGGTAGAACTTATCGGATTTTAAACGACCAATTAAATGAGTCAGATCCAAAACACGTGCTCACAGACTTTAGTAGCACGATACGGTACGATACGTTGACACGGTTATCTACTAGGTATACCTAACTACCTAGTAGTAATCCAGGTAGTTCTATATAACTGAACCCAGCCCAACCAGTTCAATCCATTTCAATGCAGTTCATTCCACCTTAGGGCATTGGCGATAACGAAATGCTGCAAGATCAGTAACCTAGTAGATCATTTCAACTCGAACTATGATGTCCACCTAGGTAGGTAGGTATTCATGATACTGTTCATTCAACCTTTGTCGCTTTCCTTTACGAGGGCTGAAATTTAAGGTTTGAAAATACGGCGGCCATACATCGGCAAAGATTTTTATCAGGGCACAATGCACATAATCGCATTGGCTCTGAAATGCGCCATGGGATGATGCCAAGAAATCTTAGAGTCCCTCGAGGTTCCAGAAATTTGGTCGACGACGAGGCAAAAGATCTGATGAATGAAGATTTCAACCTTGGCACTCTCAAAAGGAATTTCTAGCATGTTTCATCCCTACGAAAGAAACAAAATAGGGCCTTTCATGCCTTCTGGAAGCATCACATTCAACAAACTTCACGACCCCTTTTCAGCATCAATTTTCTCATTCTTGGCACTTACGTTTCACGGCGTTGACCCAAATTACAATGAGCATTGGCAAATGCTGCACGATTTCGGACAATTACAAATGATATGAGACTGTCGTTGACTGTGCCCATATGCCAAGTGATATTGATAGATAGATCCACCAAGACGGCATGTTCGACGATCCATACCCGTATTTCTTCAGTATAAGTATTTAGCTGTGTTCTTTCGTTGTCTGTTTTACTTGGCTTGATCTATCTCTCTGTTGATTCTTTTAGAACCTATAAACAAAGCAATGATGTATTCTAGAGATATTCTCCCAACTTTGGCGATTGTCACTGGTGCCTTGGCCCAAGAATCAATATATGTGAGTACAGAGTGATGGTAACAGCTATGACCATAAACTAATGAACCCTTAGACCTACACCGCCGATACAATCACTACATTGGACTTGTACAATGTTAGCAATACCTCACCATTTCAAGTCTACAATGAATCTTTCACTTCAATTCTTGGAGACGCGCCAGCGATGAGCAATATCCTAAATTCTTCTTTCCCTCAATTCCATGAAGCCGCCATCTTTTTCGATGAATCAACTCTTTTCGTCACGAGTAACCAATATGCCTCAAATACCAGTTCTGCTGCCACTAACAACAAGGCCATTTCCATCACTCGTTTAGATAAATCCGGTGATTCATGGACCGCTACAGTTATTGAACCAGAAGGAACCCTTACCCTCGCAAACGGAGGAGCAAAATACAACGATGGTCTCGTAATCTGCGACCAAGGATCCATGACCGCACCCGGTGGTCTTGTCTTTATGAATGCTACAGCTCCATATACTGCCAAAACCCTCATCAACAACTACTATGGCGTTGAATTTAACTCGCCCAATGATGTCCACGTGACAAGCGATGGAGCCCTATGGTTCACAGATCCATCATACGGTTCATGGCAAGGAATCCGCCCTCAACCCTTACTTCCACCTCAAGTCTACCGCTACATGCCAGGTACAAATGATATCCGTGTCGTTGCTGATGGCATCCAAGAACCAAATGGTATCACCTTCAGTCCCGATGAGAAAACCGCTTACATTACCGACGGAGCCGGCAATTCCACTGCCCCTACTGCACCCAGAGCTATCTACGCATACGATGTTATAACTCGAGGAGGTGAACCAGCTCTTGCCAACAAGAGAATATTCGCAGTACCACAATCAGGTCTTCCAGATGGAATTAAAACTGATGAGGCAGGAAATGTATATGCAGGATGTGGAGATGGAGTCAATGTCTGGAACGAGGGAGGTGTTCTGCTCGGCAAAATTGCAGTAGCTGGTGGCTCCGCGAACTTTATTCTCGGAAATGAGGGAGATAAAATGCAAGTGTGGTTATTGAACGAGAGAAAACTTTGGCAAGCCAGTTTGGGTTTGTATAATGGTGTGGATGGTATTGATTCCGCGATGAATGGCACAGTTAGGAGATAATTTGGGATCTTGTAGGATTGGAAAGTGTAGTATTGTGGAGGAATGATAGCATGTTCTAATTCTAAAAGTGTAATTATATAAAATTAGTCGCGAGTGTAGATACTCGGGTATAGCTACCTAGTATGTATATTAAGTAGGCAGGTTAATATGAACAAAATCCCTACTATAATCAAATAAACTTTCCATGCATGCATCTCCTTCATCCCATGCACAACATACATACATGAATCGATCCATCAATCCATGAGCAAACACACCTCCTCAAATCACCAACCAACCATCCAACCCGCCGTCTCCCGCGCCTCCCGAGTCTCAACCCCCAGGTCCCACGATACTTTCTCTCTCAGATTATTTGTGGAGAGAGAGAGAGCAGAAGTGGTCCGGGACGTGGGTGGTGTGGGGTTCACGCATTAGTATTTAGAGTATAGTATATCTTGGGGCGGGCATTCCGATCGTACATATCGTACGTATCGCAAATATCTTATCTTTTATTATCTTTTGTTTTTATTTTATTTTGTTTTTCTCAACCCCACCTCCTGTCTATTATCATCCCACCATCTATCTATTATATCATATCATTTCATTTCATGTCATGTCATTGCTTTCGACCCCACCATTACTGGGTATCCATAGGTCGTAGGTGGGTAGGTGATAGAGCTGTAGCTACCCCGCACTTAGCTTCGTTTTCGTTCGGGGGGGGTTTGGGTTTGATGGGTTTTGTGGGTGGAGGGGGGAAGGGATGGAGGGATGGAGGGATGGAGGGATTTTGGATATGTGATATATGATACATGATGCCATGCGCTGGTGGGGAATGTTAAATGCTTTTTTGATTTGATATCTGTATGTATGTATATATATTCTTAGGAATTTATTCATCTCAGATACCGACATCCAAGCACAATAAAGTAGAAAAGGGGAAAAGATGACAAACATAACATGCTTACCAGTATATCTGGGTACATTGGTGATACTTCAACCACAGATAAATAAAACATATGTAGATACCTAGGTAGGTACTGAATAGTCGCGAATGAGATCTCGATTTTCATTTACGTAGGTAGATTTTGTATGTAAATTTTGAGAGTAGAAATTTATATCGATTTTAACGGGGTTTCGCTCATCAGTTTTGATTTGTTTTTTTGGAGGATGTGGAGATGTTCTTGTGAGACATATCACGTGAGTAGCGTGAATTGTGTTAATGTGGTTTGGTATTATATGGAAGAAATGTTGTCGGTATGTTTACTCACCTAGTGTGGATTCAAATTAATTGTGTGGTGCTTTCATGAATCATGATTGATGGGAAATACGTTTCGAGAGTGCGAGTAGGGATGAAAAATGTGGTTTGAGTCGTCTAGATATTGGGGGGAAAATGAGAGAAAGGAATACTGTATGATAGATACATTGATGTGTAAATAGTTACTGGATATACTCACTCAAATTTAGATAAACGAGATCAGAAAATATATCGATAAGTTTTGTTTTCTTCTATTTAAATGCTTCGTTTTTACCAGCAAGCGCTGATAAATACCTGTATTGATTTGTCATTGCAACGAAATTCGATCTACGATATGATTGGGGGTCTTTTGAGGTTACTACATTGAATCAAGCGGTAATTGCGTTACTGTATTCAGTAAATCTAGATTAAGATTGTGAGATCCTGAGGATCTCTACAACAGCTATCAATAATAGACAAGTTTAAGCCTTTCTATACTACCCCGTCTTAGTTCTGCATCGCGAGTAGTTTACTTCTAATGACTTGAAGTGATTTGGAAGTTAGCCAATATCTTATTGTGTATATCGAGTCGAGATATACTCTTTAGCTCCATGTGTATAGCTGAGGGAGTGCATAGGGTTTACAGTGCATCAATTATTAATCGAAGAGCTGTGAGGTTCATAATGCTGGTATTTAGTTTTGTTTTTCCGAATTGATGACAATCATGGTGTATCTTAGTCCATTGGTGATGGCTCGATGAATCATGAGAGGCAGAACTGCAAGACCTCAAGAGATGTTTCCGTGTCATTGCCATTCTACAAATAACGGAATAAATGACAAAACTTGTCTCTGGAAATTACCCAGGTCTGTGTATCGTGTATGTAAAATGAAATTCTGCTAGTTGAACGCGCTGCAAGAAAACTTTTTCTGTCAAACTGTTGGTCTCCACCAACGGGATATTTTCCTGTCCGGATGGGCGTTCCACTGATCAATATGAAATTTACGAGGCAATAGTCTTTCTACCGATGGCATTCAGTTCTTGCTTGAAATGCAGCTATAAGGGGAAAGATTTTGAGTGATTTCCCTGTGCAGGGCAACAGAAATTTGGTCTACTGATTTTGCAATCTCGCTCCGGTACTATACATACAACCAAAAGTTAATTTTTGAAATGACAAGACTATTGATTGCAAATACACGTCTATCAGCCTAACTTAAATAAAAGTTGACATCCAAAAAGAGCAATGCACGCGGAGTTCGAGTATTGTCACTAACATATTATGCGGTTGGTATATAACAAACAGTTTTAAAAACCATCAACACCATGCCTGATCGTATGATTTAACTCTAGAACTCAACGCAACATGTTCACTGTTGCGAGGGATTGTTTCACTTGTCTATGTTTGGATTCCTCCATAGTCTTTACTTGGAACCCATTTTAGGGTCGGGAAGTCCTGGCATTGCCTCAGAGTTTCTGCTAAAGAGGACGGCCTCCAACTTCATGACACGAGGGAAATGAAGCTCATGAGATATATTGCTAGAAACAAATAGCCGTTGACCGAAGCGTCGTCATGAAATCATCCAAAGCTTGTATCTACGGAAAAAGTTCAACACCAACAACATTTACCAAAATGTTGGATGACTGCATGACCTGGTGTTGAACCAACCACGGGGCGGGGAATCTGTCATAATTAAATTGCGGATCAATATAACCCATTATTGAACTCAACAGCTATTAAATACACCATTTTTCAATCGACGGAAATGCCAGCAAGAAATAGTTCTTGCTTGAGAGTACCACCATGTTTGATTTCACAGAACCTAATTTGTCTTCGACATTGCTGTTGACTTTTGCAGCCATCAGCTTGGTGCGTTTCCTGAAATTACTTGACTTTATAAACTCTGATGCTAACACATAGATATAATAGTACCCAGTAGTCACCGTGATATACAATCTCTATTTCCACCCTTTACGCAAATTTACAGGTCCGATATTATGGAGATCAAGTCGATTACCATATATTATCTCTCTAGTACGAGGTAACCTTGTTTTAGACCAGATGAAAATCCATGAAAAGTATGGCGATGTCGTTCGCTTGGCTCCAAATGAAATATCTTTCACGAAGGAAGAAGCTTGGAATGATATTTATGTACATCGACCGGGTCATGCAGATCCTACTAAGGATCCTGTATGGTATAAAGGTACGCGAGAAATGGGCTTGCCTATTAACGCGATATTTACTGATGTTATATAAAGCACCGGATGAGATGCTCCAGAATATTGTTACGTCTCTTGACACGGAGAGACATGCTCGATTTCGAAAAGCGCTCAGTGCCTCATTTACCGAGACTAGTCTGCGGAATCAAAGTCCTTTGATTGAATCTTTTGCAGACTTACTTATTGATCGCTTGAATGATTTGGTCATGACTTCCACGTCCCAAGAGAATGGCACAATCGTGGATATCTTTCAATGGGCAAGTTGGTTCACAGTCGATGTCGTTGGCGAACTTGCGCTTGGCGAGTCTTTTGGTTGTTTAGCAAATAGTGAACTTCATCCCTGGGCAAACACCTTGAACAATTTTCTGAAAGGAATGGTATATGCAGCGGCCACAAGATGGTATCCATTGATCGAGACAATGGTCTTCAGATTACTCCCGAAAAGTGTGATGGAGATGCAAAGAAAACACTCCGAGTTCGCAAATGATCGAATCAATAAACGCCTGAATCTAGAAAAGCAAAAGCCGGACTTTGTTGCCTCGTTTATGAAGGATAATGTGGACTTCCACAAGATTTCTTTGAAGGAAACTCAGTCGAACTCGGCCATTCTTTTGGTGGCTGGAACAGACGCAACTGCAACATCGATATCGGGAACGTTACTTTACTTGGTTCAGAACCCGGAAAATTTGCACAAACTTGTCTCTGAGATTCGAAAGACCTTTCACCGCGAAGCGGACATCACAATTGCGACACTCCGTGGTCTTCCATACCTCAATGCGGTAATAAATGAAGGATTGAGACTTACGAATCCGGTCCCGGGTGGTCTCCCTCGAATTGTTCCCCCAGGTGGTGATATATATGCCGATACATTTGTGCCAGCAGGAGTAAGCACACTTCATTTAATCCGATATTCCAATGTTACTGACCATCGTAGACAAGTATATCCGTCCGACCCTACGCCATGAGTCGCTGTGAGAGATACTTCTCTTGTCCAAATGAATTTCACCCAGAACGCTGGTTTCCGACAGGAATTCGACCATACGAATTCGAAAATGATCATCACTCAGTGAGCCAACCTTTCAGCACTGGTCACTCTAACTGTATTGGTAAAAATTTGGCCTGGGCAGAGATTCGACTTGTTATCGCTAGACTTTTGTGGGCATTCGATGTGGCTGAAACCGGGAAACGACTCGATTGGACAAAGTTGAAGACGTTGATGATTATTCAGAAAGAGCCGATAATGCTTAGAATTAAAATCCGAGAGGGGATTGGTGAACTCAGAAAAGCGATGTAGTATAGTTGGATAGATTTGGTGTGAGTTCATTCAAGAAATCTCCTACTCATTTATGTGTTCTTCAACCTCGTCTTACTAATATCTGGTTACTGTTGTAGCATATTTCGAATGACACCATGTTGTCTGCATTGCGGAACATGCCAGATATTTTGTATCCTGAAGTTTGACGAAGTTTGACTACGCAAAAAAGCCTTCGCTTTGTATGATGTTTTATAGACGAAAAGCATCAATTATAATGCTACAGCAACAATATTTAATCACCATTTCCTTTTTTCCTCATTAGACATGTTTCTCTCATTGTCTTATTACAGCCCTTCTGTGTTCGTCTTGATTTATGCACCGCTTGGAAATTCTCATTTCGGAGGGAAAAGTTTCATGTTGACTTATATGCTGATCGAATTCTCTACGTAACTAAGGATAATTGACTTCTTTTGATAATCACTTAATCTCCTGGTGTGAATAAAAGGCCGTCTCCAAATTTAACAGTCCAACCTGGAGTATTTCCTCTATCCACCACATATTCTTCACGTTCTTCAACTCAGACCAGTCAAAGACATCCCGCGTGAGGGTTTCAGCTATCCAAGCTTTCTCATTCTCTGTAGTCGCCGCGCAGCCAGCCATAACAAGAGTCCATACTCTTAGACTCTTCACCTTGGTATTCCATATGTTTCCGTCGCTCTCTAGTAATCGACGCAGCTTGGTGATAAACACGTTGGTAATTACGGGCGCAACGCCGAACCATCTCCTTGTCTGCGCAATGAACAGAAGCCCGCCAATCCTACACAACTCTTCGATATCATGCTTGGGCTCTTTCTGTATAGTCAAAAATCTCGACAAGATCGGATAGACGCACAGACCAGCAAAATTCTGGTCTCCCCAAAGAAATTGCACATCTTTCGATAGGTTTCTCTTTTCACTTTCGCGAATTATCGTGACTGTGAGAATACTCAACTGCTTCATGATATCGAGAATATCCACAGAAAGGAAAGATGAGATATCACAGTGCTTACAGATGTTGACAAAATAAGCTTCGCCC
Organism: Botrytis tulipae; assembly: GCA_004786125.1. Lineage (NCBI taxonomy): Eukaryota > Fungi > Ascomycota > Leotiomycetes > Helotiales > Sclerotiniaceae > Botrytis > Botrytis tulipae. The sequence continues at coordinate 21,642 of PQXH01000026.1, forward strand.
TCAGCTTGATACCTTGGAAGATAAGGATTCGTAAGATATTGAACAGGCGGAGGAGAAAGAGGCACCATATCTAAGTCGCTAGACATATTATTTTCGATCCAGAACAAAGAGAGACGAATTGGTGGGATACTTTCGATACTTGATAGTCCGCCTCGCAAGCCCAATACTCTATAGAAGCCAGCCTGGTGGATCTTCCACCTCTTCGGATTGGAGAGAAGATGCTAATAGACTTAGTAGATGCTTTCTCAAGATCGCGGAACGACTTACGTCGTGACACAAGAACTATACCGAGTCAGTATCATCGAAATGAATTAAAACAACGGTATATCATGATAAAAGACGCACGCCAAGTATAGCCCCCAGGATTCCGTCTGAATGTTCTACCCTAAAATTTGCTAATCTCCGATTCACGGATTTGACAGCTGAAAGATGATACGTCATCGATTCAAGATCCTCAACTCGATTACCTTTAAGAGCGTTAAGGTGCAGGGCAGCGTTAGCCAACATCAAGTGCATTGCCGCGGAATCGTTTGTACCAAGCGGAAACCAGAAGTCTCTGAATGGCTGGAAGCATTGTGCTGGATCCCAGACTGGACGAGAGTTAACAATTAAATTGACCAACCTGGAAAAGCTTACTGTGATACACCAACTCATGCTCTTGGGCATCCATTTTGACTGGCCATGCCTGAAAGGGATTCACACGGCCATTTCCCAGTAAAACCATTGAATTCGTTTGCAAACCCATTAGAGCTTCGCTTCATACTTCTGCTTTTGTGTCTAACCCCTTCCCACTCGCGTGTGGGATGGATATCTGCAGTGGTGACGCACCAACACAAGAACTTGACGCAATTTTCTTCAGACCATTTGCCCTTTTCGGTCGATTTTGTTTCATGAATGGACGCATCACATGTTTTCGCACTAGGGTCCTCGTCTCCTGTTTCCCTTTTGCCGAATCAAAAGGAGTCGAGGTTATGAAAGTGTATTTTCCATCTTCGGGCAGAGTATTGGTCACCATATTTTCCTGATTTCAGGACGCCTCAAATTTACAATGTTTGCGTTTACACACTCACCCGGTGGGTAACGCTACTGTAAATTTATAGTCTTCGGCAGCTGCAACATCGCACATCAGATTCGAGGCTGAGATTACGCCAGGACGTTTCAATTCCTTTAGCTATAAAATATGATAATGGCGATGCAGGACATTTTTGGAAGGTGCTGACATTGAACGAATAGATTACAAACCCAATCTAACTGCTTTAAGGCAATGGCCCCCTGCTTTTAAGGTAGGATTAATGTGGAGATGTGCCAAGACTCCTGTGTTTGTGATTAATCGACATCAGAGCTTGAACCGTTGCCTGCACTGCGATCAAGACTCGTTCTTTTTTAGCAAGATCAACGAGTTTTCAGGATTGAAGAGACCAACATGATGTGAGAATTAAGTTTGATCTTATATGTTGGTCAAATAAAACGATGGTACGGAGTTAAAATAATGAGTTCAAGAGGCACGTGGTGGGGCAGACAAACGTCTGGACCCGTTTGCCGAGTTGCAACCAGCCCACCGATTACAAGCTTTCATCTATCTTGTGGTTACAGCGTATTCGTTCCTACAATACAAGAGCTTCGATTTTCAAACCTCAAGACGGAAGACATGTAGTATTTCTCTTTAATGACCTTTCACCGAAAATCGCACTGAAATATTCATGAGCTACAAATCCAACGGAGCACAGAAGACTTGGTGTGCAAAGAGAATTGCTATATCTGATTGATGGAAACTCCAGAAACTATATACGAGTGCCTATTCATTACAGAGAACCTATGTACCAAAACTGAAATCATTGCTCAAGCAACCTGCTCCTTCGTCTGGCGAATGCCAATAATCTTGATGTCCCGCCACAATAAGGGCTAGTTTGAATATACAAATCTATACTAAATCCACTAGATATTCCATGCTTTTTGAAAATGGATTTTGAATTCATATTTGGATATCAAATTGTGGATTCTATTGAATAATTTGTATTTTAATAAATTTAATGTATTTTGAAATAAAAAGGAAATAGATTATTCTAAAATGATATTAAATAATCCGCGTTTTTCAATAAATTTATATAGAAAAATAAAAATATAGATTAAAAACAAAAACTAGAAAAAGCTAGTTTTGTTTTTAATTTAATAAATAATCTATGCTTTTTATAAGCTTTTATAGATTTTAAAGTCTAAAGTTTTAATATATAAAGCCTAAAGTTATAATGGATAAAGCTTAAAGTTATAATAGATAAAGTCTGAAGTTATAATGGATAAAATCTGAAGCTATAGATTTATTTTGAATTAAAGTTTATAATTATATATAAATTTAAATGAAGCTATTCTCACATTTGTTTATTTAATTATTCAAATAATGGTAGTATATTGAAAATTCGAATTACTCTATTTAATTTGTGTATATATTATATATATACTCTATTTCCTTTTATTTTAATAGATTATTTAATAAATTTGATATATAAATTATAAAACTATAAATCAATAATTTATTCTTTTTGAAACGGATTACTGTTATTGCGGAATTTGTAGTGGTACAAAGAGTGGATTATTTTAGTGGATTCAGCGCGGATTTTGTAATCAAACAAGCCCTAAGACCGCCGCTAAACCGATAACCCAGACAACGGTACCAGCAATCAACAATCCTCTCTGCGCATCGCTATAGGCGTGCTGAATTGCAAGGTGCTCAGTCGTTCCTAGTGAGAACGACAACTGTGTTGGCAAGGACTCATATATTAGGAGTAGATCTGCTTGGTCTATATCGGGAAGATTTGCAGAAAGCTTGTTGGGCAATATACCCTGCCAGATAGCAGCCGAAATGGTTAGACCAATAGCAGAACCAATGTTTCCAAACAAGCCCAGCACAGCTAGGCTGACGGCGAAATATTGTTGCTCTGCGGCGGCAGCCATGATGGCGATCTCGGTACAGATGACCAAGACCCCCTCTGCAAACGAAATAAAGATCATGCACATGACGATATACCCAACTTTATGGTCAGGTTGACGGAAGTAAATGAGGAGCGACATGCCAAGGATCGTCAGAGAAACACCAAAATAGAGTGCAATGGGTTTGTAACGTCCAGTAATGCTGATGACACCGCCAGTGGCGAGTGCGAGAAGTACAACGCTGACAGTGTACGTTTGCATGGCATAACTGGCCTCGGTAACACTCAGGTTGTTCACAACTTGTAGAAAGGAAGTAAAATAGCTGGCCCAGCCGGAGTAGTTGATGAAGAGCGTAAAGGAGAGGAGGCAAGCACCAAAAATTGTACGGTCCTTGAGGAGAGACCATGGGATGAATGACATGTGGGCGAAGAACTTCTCCCATATGGCGAAAGCCATGATCAATACGACCCCAAAGACTAGGAAGCAGATGACAAGGGAAGATCACCACCCCTTGGCCTCAATAGTGTAAAGGTTGAATGGCAATAGAAAGAACGCGAAACCAGCAGATATTAGAATAAGACCAACAGCATCGAACTCGCGGCAGATGTAAATGGAAGACTGCCAATAAGTGCGTCCGCTATCATTCTTTTGTATAAGATCCAGCTTCTTAGCTTTGAAAAGTTGCCATATGAAAAGGCCAGCAAGCGGAACGAGAATGGCGAAAGTTCCATAGGCCCAACGCCAGCCAGGTCCATTCAAAAAGGCTGTTGATATCGGCCCACTTAACCAGCAAGTGATCAGATTTGGGGAATTGACAAATGCCTGCATCAGACCTCGATGTCGGAGTGAGGATGTATCTGCCACGAAGACACTCAGACTGTATCCTATACAATTTATCCCAACTGTATAGAAGACTTGAGATGCAGCATACGCCTCGACGCTGTTACAACTGGCTGACATAGCAAGACCAACGGTGGACAGCACAGCGCAAAGAATATATCCCTGAGGACGACCAAAGATATCCAGAACCTTCGCAATGCTTAGATTGGTCACTCCGCTAATAACAGCGCTTAATATGCTTGTAGTAGGCGTAAGGGAGTGCAAAGCGAAGTCCGACGTGAGGTATGGAAGGAGAGAGCCACTGACGCCAGACACCAGACCTTGAACAAAGTAGGTGATCCAGATTAGAATGTAAGCAACAACGAGCCAAGTCCTCGACCATGTCATAGTCACGGCCTCAATTTTCTGGACGCCTTGTTGTAATGTGGTGTCAAAATGTTCCTCGTAGGAAATGACGTCAATGGTATTTTGGCCAATCTCAAGCCTTTTAAGGTCCACCTCAGTACATGCTTCATTTTGGGATGTCATAATCGTCTTCTGTGAAAGCTTTGAGAGACTTTTTATGCTTGAACGACGAGCGGTCCGAGGCCGAATCAAGAAGCAGACGAAAACCCCTGATGAGTCAAGTCGAGCAACAAACAGAGCTATTGCTTCTTTCATTCCAAATTTGTGGGAAGATGTAGAGATATTTTCTGGTAGCGATGCAGAAGCTTGTTAGCTTGCACACTCATGATTATACTTGCGCTAATATGCTCAATTTCTGTACAGGGGCTTCTAGCCGGGGAATACTATCTGATGATGAATACCACAGTGGATGAAATTTGCATTTCCGTCAATCTTTTCGAAGCGTATTTAAAACACGGCAACGATACGACTTTTCAACGAGTTCAGATTCTAAAGCTAGATAACTTTACAAAGTTGATGCCCGAGCTAATACTGGATTTCTGAAGATTCCCACGTTGCAGTTGCCGATTACTTGTCATGGGAAGAGGCACACCGGAGATAACTCGTGCTACCCAATAAGACCGAATGGAAATTGAGGCAAGAGCAAGTTTGAGGAAGTTTGTAAGTACAAATTCGAATTAGCCGCTGCTTGGCAACTAATGAGATTCCTTCTCTTCTCTGTGCCCCACACAAGCTGTTGAAATGCCACTTTTACGGTCAGGGTGGATAGAACGCAAAAAATTCTTTTGCGATAGCGTGCGTGTTTTTTCTATCTGAGACGACGAATTGACTTTCGTCTGGGTCGATAACTTCACAAAAATGAGGTCTGGCCAAATTTTTCAGAGACTCTAGCTCTGCGAAGGCGACAAAAGTTTCCCGAAACCAGCGATTTATGATAGAGAGCCAATTGTTTGGCTCTCCACTTTGCTAGCTATTCGCCTTGAAAAGGTTGATTCTTTTTGCGACTCAAGAAGTAAGATTGCTCAATTTCTCCTGGCTCACATCATGATTCAGAGATCAGTAGCAGTGAGTGTGCTATGTGACTAGTATCTCGCGCTCGATAGAACATTTCATCGTTGCCCGTAGGAAAGAACAATCGTATCACTACTTGTTTCTTCGGAAGCTGAATGGATGGGCTTGACGAGGTGTCTAATGCACAAGAGTTATAGGAAAACTGGTAATTTTCGAAAAGCCTCTTGACTAGACTCAGTCCTCATCACTAATGATGCGGTCAATCCATCGCCAGTTAAGCTTGAGGGGTAAGGCAAAGCTGTACGATATAAAGTGAAAGTTCATGGAGATTCATCTCATTTGCTGACTGCTTTTTGATTCAATGGACGACAGCTAAATCGTTCACGACTTTGTGAATAATTTTGTTGCTATATTTGGAGACTGTTTTAGATCCGAGTAGTGAATTTTAAGCACAGGATTTACCATTGTTTGATCGATCTTCGAAAGTAAATGCAAAGCCAGTGATAATGATGTCTTGTATGGTTAAAAAGAGATCAACACATGTATTTCAGTGCAGATAGAAAGCGCTATGTTTTCAAATTATGCGCATCCATTGACAAAAGATATGTTTTTGAATTTGTAATCGTGGAATACCCCACCGGGTTACATTTACCAAGCGGCTCGCGAAAGTGTAACTCGGGCCATGCGGGAACCCGCATGACGGTACTCGGTTCATTTCGTGATTCCTATGACATTTTCCGCGACGTTGAATTGTCAAATCTGATTTGCAGAAATGAGAAGCCTGTGAAATCATGGTTCCGTATTGGTGGCTTTACGGCAGTACCCGAGCCTGCAAGCCGAGGGGTAGAGTGAGCGGGCTGGTGACAGATTTGGCATCTGGATATATTTAGATCTTCACATCCAATTCGTCGAATCAATTGAAATTACATTCAAAGCATAGGATATTGATATGACTCAAGATTCACCTTCTCGAGCTTCTTGAACATTCGAAAAGTTGGAAGTTTGAGCTAAGAAGGTCGGATTTAGCTTGAAGCTGACCGGCGATGTACGGGAATCTTGAACATTCATTTCGACAGGTATCGAGCTACATCATAAGGTCCCAAAATACTACTTTGATATCCACTTCACCATTTTTGAGCATGAACTCAACTAAACTTAGCAATGATCGCTGCGATCGTAGAAAGTCATTGGTTTGACTTCTATGCGGCTGCGGAATTTCAAAAACTGTTACCTAGAGTTTGTCTATGTAAAAGTTTTCAAAGCTGTTACTTACCATGATGCAGCGTTTTGATAGCTACCCCAAGTGAGACTGTTTCTAGTTCTGAAATATATAATAGACATGCTCGAGCGACAAGTGTTTGACAGAAATCAATTTCCATATCACGCTCCTACTCTTGTTCTTGTGCATTGAACAGGATCAATTATACAGTTGATTCGTACGAACTACTTTCACAGAGACACATTCTTAGCCATAGGGTCCGGCTTGGAATACAAATCGAATTGTTTGTTCTGTGTCAAGGTACTATCATGTGGTTCAAAAAGCCCACCATTATGGAGAAGTATTCAACGATGTCATCTACCACTAATCCTTCCATCGCGGTGGTTTGCAACGAAATTCTGAATATTGTCTTTGATTACGCCCTCAATAAATTCGATGACACTAAAGATCGACATAGCGCGGGTAAGCCCAAGTTTTTGGCAGTCATCGAGAAATTCGTCAGCAGTGGAACACCGGTGGAAATGTGTCTTCCAGCATTTCCCTTCAAGTCGTCAAACAAGGTCCATAAGGTCTTCGGCATTCTACCTGACAAAGCCGAAGAGATTGCTCTGGATCGACTGAACACAATGTGTTTGCGCATTGGAGAAGTGTACCAGCCTGGTGCTAAATGTATAATAATTTCAGATGGGCTCGTTTATAATGGTTTGTCTATCCCCTATTACCTACTGATCTTAACCCAAACTATTGGCTAATTAAAAACCAGATCTACTATGTATATCAGATCGCGATACATGGGCATATGGAGAGGCCTTGCGTGCAATGTCTATCAGTAAAGGTTTCAACCACATCGGCTTCTTTAGAATCCAAGACTTTGTCAATTTCCCATTGCCAGAAAAGCTAGATGAGATCACTTATGTTGCCAATGCCACCAACTTCCGTCTATCTATGATTAATAGATGGGGTAAAAACGACATCAATATTGAGGATGAGATCGCCAACAACCCGGATACAAAAATGACTTATCTTGGATATCGAAGATTTCTTGAATCGGATTTACGATATATTTTCCCCCTTGGCAAAGGTCGAAGCAATACCAATTACAAGAAAAATGTGAGATACCTCGCTAAGCAGATGTTGATTCGAGGATATGTAAGTCAAGATACTATCAAGACCAAGGTTTTCACCCACTTTGCTAAATTTTCGAAAACAGGCTTTTGCAGGAGCGGTCAAATATGCTTTTCCCAACCATCTACGTCTTTCTATCCACCAGTCAACAGGTGATCATAAGATCTCTATGAGTTTGCTTAATACAAAAACGGGGTTTACAACCCCTTGGCATTGTAGCGTTGCCTTGATGGCAGACGGGGAGTGGGTAAGTGCTCCAATGGGGGACTTTAAGGAAAATGATAACTTGGAAGTTGTCTACGAAGATGGTCGTCCTAGCTACTTCAAGGAGAGAAAGCACGCTATGGAGCATCAGGTGGATGATACAAAATCATCATCAACTTTGAGAACATCGAAAGGCTTTGAAGAGAACTCTTCCAGGTTCATTGACGACAAAAACGCTGCTTCAGAGAAATTCCAGCAACGATCGTCTGTAGTAGTATCCATATTAGCCATTTGATACACGGCTGGAAGACAAGACAGAAGTATGCTAGTTGAACTTGGCTTTTTTGATCAGTTATTTCATTTGATATTATTTCAAATTGTCTTTATTGAGAGATAGGAAGAACACAGTATCTAAGACTAATGCTTGACCCTATCATTGTGGTGAAGAGGTATAGATGCTTGTAGTAGTGAGAACTAGTGGTAGTTATCTAGATACATGGAACAATTTCATATAGCTACTTAAGCAACGAAATACGCATTTTGCTGCGGCCTATCCAATCAGTATTTAGCCAGACCTCCACAACAGCAACCAGAACTTGTATCTATTCCATCCATCCATGATCCCTAAATTATGTAACAAATGACTCTCTAGTCCATCCAAACCACTTGTCTGATCGTTTTCCCCACGCCTGCAACATAAATTGTTCAACCTTCGCAGTGGGATGTGGCTTGTGGAACACTATCCTACCACCATCAACAGTATTAAGAAATGTAACAGCAGAGGCGCCAGACTCCATTGCTGCAAATCCGGCGTCGTCCATGGCTGAAACAAAAGTTCTCCAATCCAATGGCTTGGCAGCGTACTCTTCAACCGTATTGGGGAACATACGCGAAAGAATTGGTAGATTCAACGACTTGATATGAACGGTTTTGTGTTGATTTTCTCGAGAAGGATCGTCTTCGCTTTCCAGACCGGGAGCTTCCAATTGACTGGAAATCTGCTGCTCAGGTCTCGTCTTAGTCTTCTCCTTCGAACGATTAGAGATGTTCAAGGTTGAAAGATCTTCAGTAGCCTGAGTCAAATCCCAGTTGTCATCGTCGGCGATCGGTTATTGTACTGGCTTTTTGGGTTGAAGAATGCTTTCTCTTTGTAGTTTCAGCGCGAGAAGATGCTCTGGAGCACTGTCGTAGGACAACATAGTCATGTCGTGTTCGTAGTCCTTTTCGGTCGAGAACTTATGTTTCTTGAGTATGCTAGCATGAATTGTTCGCACGTGGGCCCACAAGGCTGACGTGTTATTTCTGACCTCATCTGCTTTACTTAACCAAGCTGCATCTCTTTCACTTTTTGGAAACGGTGTCAATTCAACAATCTTGAGAAGCTCTGCTAAACGCTCGGTTCCTTGTGATCTTTCTTCGTCTGGGACCCTCTCTCCAAGCTAAGCGCTCTCGGCCTTCTATTCGAGCGGTGTCTATGTCTGTAGCTTTAAATAGAGGTCTGTGTTGTCTTACTGCAGCGAGTAACTCGTAGGTAGTTGCAAATTCGGATAATATTTCGAGTATCTGTGGCTCAAGTCGTTGTTTGTTCTGCGCCGTTGTTGTGTCCTTATTTAGCCAATCTGTTAAGAATCCAAGTAACATCGAAGCGTCATAATTATTCGGATCTTCAGGATCTGCAGTTATCTGAACTATGCACCAGTGAAGAGGATCACCGTAGAACATTGCTTTGCTTGTGGGAAATTTATCAGTGTTCAATTTAGCACGGACAGCATTGCCTGTATCAGAAATCTTGTAATCTTCAGAAAATCTTTTGAAACTCGGGAGACAGTCGCCGAGCTTTTGGACTCGTTGAAGTAGAAGATTGATCAACAATAACTCTAGGCAAGCAAGAGCCATGCTGTATTTCCTTGGCAAGTCTTCACCACATTCGATGTTATCCCAGAATCTATTGCGTTGAGCCTGAGCATGTTCAAACTCGTCGATAACCCACGACCATCTCTGCACGGTGGTGAATGCTTTGTAACATAGCATCCAAGAAGAGTGGGGAAGGAATCTATCACCAGTGCCTCTAGACAGCCATCCTTGTCTAGCCAATTTAGCACGATATTGCAAATAAACTGGATCGGTTTGAAGAAGCCACAGATGATCTTCAGCCTCATGGAAAGCTGCTTTTGAAATATTGAGAAGTCCATCAAGATCGAAGATAGGCGCGATGAAAGCTTGATCACTGAAGTTAGACTACGCGATAGAGCCGGAGGCGCCGCGAAAATTGCTGTCGACAAGCATGTACCATTTGCTTGAGGAGCTTTCTGTATCAACACCCAGAAGAAGATCTTCGACTGTACCTCGGAGTGTTTTGAGAATAATCGACTGAGCCTCTAGAATTAGTCTTCCACGAGGAAAGCCGATGATGTCTATTGATGAGCTTTCGTGGTATTCCATGGTGTAATATCACCGTAATTTGATCCATAAAGCACCACACAGCAATCTGCATACTCCGTGCGAAGTCCTCCGGCCACCCAGCTTGCTGTCATTGAATGATTATCGAATGCAACCCATTGCTCGGGGAGACCTTTTGTGCGCGCGTGCAAGAGTGCCAATAACTTGTATGAATCATCTCTCAATGTTTCAAGATTAAGCCAAGGAACCAACAGAGCCTCTCGGAACTCTCGCATTGGTTGCCATGTAATATCTGCATGATCGTAGTGGACATGAACGAAGTTCCGCTTTGTAGGGAATATGCAAGGGAAAGCTGTCTGCAAGGTTTTGGTGCGTTTGTCGCAAGACTTCTTTTTCCAGCGATTGACAATCGTGTTACCATGAACGGTAACCATGCGTTGAAGGTATTTCGAATCATCTTTGATAGCATCTGCGTACGACTTTACGATTGTCTTGGCCTCGTGAACGCTCAATGCTTCGGCATAAGCCATACGATCCATGGGCTGCTGGTCAAGAGTGCGGTATTGAGCGTAGAACTGCAGATCCCTATGGGTGGACCATAAAGATCAACATATTCGTCGAGCTCCAGATTATATTCCGTAGCAGAACGCACAGGTTTTGCTGTCGACACGTCTGGATGTAATTTATAGGTGATTTTCTGGATTCCGGGTTTAGGAGTTGGGAAGATCAGATCTTCTTGTAAGGTTGAATTAATGTGATTTGAAGAAAACGGCAATTAACATTGTGGGTATAACGAAGACGATTTTGGAGAATATACCCAAGACCCAAAATTCTCAGGTCTTCCATGAGATGTTGTGGTAAAGCTTTGGAAGAATCCAAGATAATAAAAAAAGTTCTGAAGGGTATAACGCAGATTGCAATAGATGAGTGAGTGAATACCAAGCGGTAAATGACCATGCTTGAAAAAGAATACAGCAGAATTGAATGTCAAAATAAATCTAGAAATTTGGTTAAGTTGCCCTGCGCCTACAAAACAGTGGATAGTAGATGACTGCCATCTTAAATATACCCTGATTAAAACATATATCAGATTATTCGAGAATCACTTCGATCATGCTTGATGAATTGGACGCGAAAGTAAAGACAGGCTGATATTTACTGGCTACTCTGTCTATGACCATACTTACGTGTATATTCATAGAATGGTGATTCCATGCCATTGATCTATCATCTCAACAATCAATGTTTTTTGAATTAAGGAAATAGATCTGTAAAGAAGAATGAGATGAGATGCATTTTGATGTAGTCAATTCTTTAGAACAACCAACAAGGCCTTCAGAATCAGGAGGAATTGGACATCGACAATTGCTTGGCCTAGAAATCATCCAAGGAATTCATAAGGGCTAATCATGCTGATCTGCAGCTGTTGGTATTATGTCTCTTTTAGACTACAGTCAAAAGGGAAAATGGGGTAACCAGTCAGATACCCTTGTTAGCTGCAACTTCACATAAGCGAGAAGTTATCTATCCACAGATTGCGCCATTTATTATGTGCCGGAACATCCATGGATTAGATATGTAATCGAGAATCCATATTTGAGGTTTGTAATGCATTCAAGATATCTTCAACCCGAATCCTAGCATCGTATCCCTTGCATTTTCATTGAATGGGTGTGATAGATTAAGGCAAATGGAGTTCCTAGTGAGGCGCTTGAGATGAGAAAAGGACTAGGGGGCAGAGTGTGCAAAAAGTATAAAATGCCCTTCTTTCCTGACCTAGGTATCATTTTTTTTTGAAACAAATATTAACAGTCGCATTCGGGAATATTTTTTGGAATTTACAGTTCAAAAATTAAACAGCAAAATTCACAGTTCACAATGTCTAACATAAAGACATACCTCATAACTGGCGCGAATCGAGGTTTGCATTATCTAAACATAGCTGCAACAATTCTTCAAATCTGAGCATTTCAACAGGACTCGGTCGTGGCCTTCTAGAGGCTCTGGTTCAACGACAAAACACCACCATTATAGCTGGCGTTCGAGACCTCTCGTCCACGAGCTCGAAATCTCTCTCTGATATTTCTACAGCCACCGGTAGTCGCATCATTCCGCTTGCAATTTCCAGCACCGATGACTTGTCTCCTTCTCAAGCTGTCGAAGCACTACAAACGACTCACAGTGTTACATCCATCGACGTAGTCATCGCTAATGCAGGCATATCACAATACTACGGCAAGGTCTCCGAGACACCTCTATCCGAAGTACGCGATCATTTTGAAGTCAATACAATCGGAGTTCTAACTCTCTATCAAGCTACTCTTCCCCTGCTGTTGAAGTCTCCAACTCCAGTTTTCGTAGCCTTGTCGACAGCTGTCGCGAGTATCGGTGCTATGGGGGATATACCATTTCCAGCGACTCCATACGGGATGAGTAAAGTGGCATTGAATTATATGGTTCGAAAGATCCATTTCGAGAATGAAAAACTTACGGCCTTTGTTTTGACTCCAGGGTGGGTACAAACGGAAATGGGAAACACAGGAGCGACGGCCATGGGGTTGGAGAGTGCGCCAGTAAAAATCGAGGACAGTATTAAAGGAATGCTGGAGAAGATTGATAATGCAACAAGGGAAGAAACATCGGGGACTCTGCAATCGTTCGATGAAAAAAAATATCCTTGGTAGACAAATTTCAACCGGGGGTTTTCCATGCCGAAAGTGTTTCGTCGAATCAGTACAGCTTAATAACTCTATCATTTCTGCTTCACGTTCGTTAGATGGTGTCACTGCATACTTTGGAGTGGACTGAAACTCACAGATTTGTCCCACTAGTGGGTGCATGGATTGACGAGACACTTCTCAATTTCCATTTTTTAACGAATTCATTCTTGAAGTATTCAATATCAGAGTTTATATTGTGATTGTCCCATTTCTGCTGAATAATTGTGACAGTTCCTAAAATAGACGAATAATACATCAAGAGGTATTCACGAGTCAATTTTTTGTAGTGTTCTGTCAGTCCTTGCTCCCACTAGTGATCCCCCATTAAAGCATCATGCAGCACTCTCTACTTTTTCCCCTCAAAGCTGGAATCTCGTCCTTAATGGGAATTCCCTAGAAGGGTAAGCTCGAGAACTTTGACGGACCCCCTAATGCGGCGAACGTGATACCACACAGAAAAGTGCCACCAGCGCCAGATATGTATGCTAACACTTGCACAGAGATTTCTGGGTGAGCAATCAAACAGAAGGGAGAGACAGGTGTGACTTCAACCTGAGACTAGAGCCTCACTCGATTGAGCTCAAGTTAATTCTCCTCGAAGCATGATCTACTCTGCTGTTGCGAATTTGTGGAATAGAAGCAAAAATCGAGTGAAGAAAAAAACAATCAAATTTATTGAACCATTCAATCACGTAGTCCACGCAGCTAATACGCATTGCTTTCAACGAGAAAATCAATACTCAAAAGCAAATGGGTTTGGCCTGAGTTCACTGATATCTCACCATCACAAATGCAACCAAAATGCGGGCCTTCTGGAGTTACCGTAAGAGGACATCAAACGAGGCAGGTAGCCAGGAAGCAAATAATCCTAGGGTATTATTATTTCTATATGCTTAAAATTGTCCTTCGGTATTTCCGTCGCCCATACTCTTACTACTGCTACTACCACTTTGTATAGCACCTAGGATGCCATCTATATATGAAGCACCGCTCCATTTTTGGTGCGTCAATACATCTACACCTAACTCTTTTTCTCTTCTCTGGATCAAGTTCACATATGCAAGCATACCCTCATCCTTGAATGCCTTTGACAATTCGCTGGTGATTGTTGCCGTAGAATGAAGACCGGCGAGCGAGATTAATTGTAGGACGAATCCATGCTTTGCAATGTCCCAAATAAAAGATTTCAAAGTTTCGTCAGTGAAACCATGGCCCATCCAGTTAAATGAGGGAGAAAGGTTGTAGACTAATCCTTTACCAGGGTACTTGGCACGAATCTCGCCGGAGAATTGTGCTGCATTTTTGACGTTAGGGTCTCCGGTTTCAACCCACAAGAGGTCAGCATATGGTGCATATTGGATCGCTCGCTTTGTGGCGGCTTCCATACCAGCCTTATAATGATAGAAACCTTCTCGTGTTCGAGGTATATCTATGTTGAATATTATTGGGGATTTGCTGTATTTGGTAGCCAAATCCTTTCGTTTCGTGATTGACATATCCCGATCTTGCTTAGTAGCTTCAAGGTACTCGTTGATACTCGACTCCAAGACACCTTGTTGCTTCAGTTGCTTGACAACGGCTTCGTCACACGTCATGAGTTCAGTTTTCTTCACCCATTCCGCTTCAAAAGTGTCAATCTCAGCGCCTGTAGCTCCTGCCAATTCCATGGCTTGCAAAGTCTCCGCCAATGATTCGATACCGTCTTCTGCGACGCCTTTAATGAATTCATGGTCTCGCACATCGATCGCACTGCTGAGAAGCTTTCCGCTTTCGGAGTCTGTTCGTGCAATTACCAAGTTTTCCGAGCCCATAACATCCCATTGGAATCTCGCAGCCACCAAGCGATTAATGTGTTCTCCGACCGGCACTAAAACTTTGCCAGCAAGATGTCCGCACTTCTTTCCTCCATGCATTTGATCCTCGAAGTGTACAGCAGCAGCTCCATTCTCCGCGAAAAGCTTGGCAAGCTTCAGAACAGCCGAAAGTCCGCCATGCCCTGTGTCTCCGTCTGCGATAATTGGTCTGAGATAGTCGGTATATGGTGTCTTTGCCCGTTCTTCCTTACTTAACTTCCGTCTAGCATCCCATTGTTTTCGGTCATGCATTGACTGCGCTTTTGCCAATCGTTGGACTTGATTTGGTACGGTATTGTAAGGGTAATCGCCGAAATCTGGAGATACCTCATTCGTGGTGGTAAGTACAGAAGAACATGCCCATCCAGAGATATACAAGACTTCCTGGTTCGCAGCTTGTTGGGTCATTTGTACAGGGTCAATGGCACCCACTATGAATTAGTCGAATCAGCGTATGTCTTCCATGCTCCGAGCCTCATGATTTATCTTACTTGTGTGTATTGGTTTTCCATTTGCCTCCCTCTCTTTAATTAAATTGAATAATTTTCTGGCCATGACGGAGCTTGGGTATGATTGCTGCTGACTCCCACGTTTTGATACAACATCTGCCGCAGAATATGGTCTCTTGATTCCTTCATATCTTGGACTATTCCACCATGTTTCCACTTCCTTTATTTGTTGTTCGTATAATTCGTCTTCAGCCGCGCCAGCTTTTTGCGCTTCCGGTACGAGCTGGAATGAATCCGATGCTAGAGATCTCGATATTGGGTGATTAAGAGCTTTCAAGCTGGACATCCTATAAGCAGAGGTAGATAAATGGCGAACAGTGATGATTGAACTGCTAGCAGACAAAGCTCTGCGGGGCGCCACAGAAGCAATTCTGCGAAACATTTTGAGATGCTCTATTAGAGATGGGTGATTTTTAACAAAGTAATAACTTATACCTACCTACTCTTACCTATGCCGCGGATCAATCAGGAACCATTCAATGCTACACCGTCATCGGGGGGCAGTATGTATGTATCTTCGGTTTCGTTCGGTTGTTTATTTGATGATCAATCGGTGTGGCCGAGATACGTAATTATAGTTTCACCCCTGGTGTGATAAGATCACAGCACATATCTGTGTATATTCCGGTCGAGCCATTTACCCGCTTGATATAACTACACCCACATCATTACTAATCACAATCCATCGAGTACGATTCGTCAATGATGTCTTCTCCTAATGTGCTCCGTTTATCCTCGGCATAACCTACCTATCCAACATCATCCCATATATCTTTCTTAGGTTCTTGGTAGTACTTTGGTCTCATTTTACATCTACTTCAATCAAGCGTTGAGACGTTTTTCAATTGTGAGTTGTATAGGAATTGTTTATCGCTTGTTCCATTACTGACCATTCAAGTGATATCCAGCATTTCAATTGAGTTTACCCCGCGAATCTGCCCCACGATTTACCCCATCCGAGCTCCACATTCAAAATATACATCCGACGTTATGGCGATGAACGGCAGAACTGCGTCGCAGGCTTTCAGATCTTTGCGAGTATGGCTTCCCTTCCGACTTGCTATATCATGCTAACAAGGATATTTTAACAGCCTACCGGTGTTCGTACTTTCGCCCTCCCAGCTCATCGAAATTATGCCACATCATCCGAGCCAGATCTCAAAACTACCTTCAAGGAGTGCATTCCTGCGAAGCGTGAGTTGTTGAAGAAGGTCAAGGCAAATGGCAACAAAGTTATCGGCGAAGTCAAGATCGAAAACACAATTGGTGGAATGAGGTACGATGAAATCCTACACCGGCATGGCACAAACAACACTAACAATATATCAGAGGATTGAAAGCCATGGTATGGGAAGGTTCAGTTTTGGATGCCAATGAAGGGATTAGATTCCATGGCAGAACTATCAAGGACTGTCAGAAAGAGCTTCCAAAGGGAACAAGCGGAACAGAGATGCTTCCAGAAGCTATGTTTTGGCTGCTTTTGACCGGACAGGTCCCTTCCACATCCCAAGTCAGACAATTCTCCAAGCAATTGGCAGAACAAGCGGCACTTCCGGACTTCGTCAATAAAATGCTTGATAACTTCCCAAAGGATTTACATCCAATGACTCAATTCGCTATTGCTGTTTCAGCACTCTCTCACACATCAAAATTTGCCAAGGCATATGAGAAGGGAGTCAATAAAGCAGATTACTGGGAGCCAACTTTCGATGATAGCATATCTCTTTTGGCGAAACTTCCAGTGATTGCTGCCAAGATTTACCAAAACTCCTACAGAGGTGGTGGAGCTCTCCCTGCTCAGGTTGATTTGGAACAAGATTGGTCCTACAATTTTGCAGCTATGCTCGGTAAGGGAGGCAAGGAGAATGAGAACTTCCAAGACTTACTGAGATTATACTTGGCTCTTCACGGTGATCATGAAGGTGGGAATGTTTCAGCACATACCACTCATTTGGTCGGAAGTGCTTTGAGTGATCCTTTCTTAAGTTACAGTGCTGGTCTACAAGGTCTTGCTGGACCTCTTCACGGGTATGTAGTCAAATCGTTTCGGTAAAGTCACAATTACTAACTGATTTTAGTCTGGCCGCTCAAGAAGTTCTTAGATGGATTCTACAAATGCAAGAGCACGTTGGAACCAAATTCACCGACAAAGATGTATCCGACTATCTCTGGTCGACTCTCAACTCGGGTCGAGTTGTTCCAGGTTACGGTCATGCCGTTCTTCGCAAACCAGATCCACGTTTCGAAGCTCTTATGGACTATGCCTCTTCCCGACCAGAGATTGCTAAAGATCCCGTCTTCCAGCTTGTGAAGAAGAACTCTGAAATAGCTCCAGAAGTCTTGATGAAGCACGGAAAGACGAAAAATCCGTATCCGAACGTGGATTCTTCTTCCGGTGTTTTATTCCATCATTATGGTTTCCATGAGACACTCTACTATACAGCGACTTTCGGCGTTAGTAGAGGGTTGGGACCTTTGGCACAATTGATCTGGGATAGAGCATTGGGATTACCTATTGAGAGACCTAAGAGTATTAATTTGGAGGGATTATTGAAGTTAGCAGAATAGATCTGGGATAGAGAAAAGTATCAATGAATGTACAATAGATGATGTCAATGAATTAATGCTTGCTTTCCAAGAAATCGTGCGAACTTGCTTGTGGTGACTGACACGTGAATGTTCAATCAGATAAGGGTAAATAACAATTCGACTTCTTGATTGTGCAGAAGATCGGAATACTTAATCCATAAGTATTGTTAATGTTCAAATGAGGTTTGAAATTTCTATAGAGATGGTTAATAATGGGGATGAAACCAAAGAGGAAGTCAACCGAAAGTCACTCAATCTATCAAACAACTAATCCACATATTTCATGGGGTACCAAAGTCGCAAATGAGCTCGAGTTCGAACTGAATACTGTCAGCTCTCAAAATTATTTGACAGAATTCATACTCCTCAAACGAAGCAATCGTGAGCATCGAGCAACCGCGGTTCCACCCAAGATTCGTTCAGCAAAACGAACAGATCTCGCTTAGACACACCACTACTTGTACTCGCATGAACGCGTCCTTAAAAAGCATTTAAGCGCCACATGAGAGCCTAGTTCAATGGTAGCATGTCGCGCTGTGGGTTCGGGGGTTCATGAGAAGATCTTCGCTATGTGGGTTCAATTCCCACCGATTTCCCCGTTTCAGAGCCTGCCTAGTGTTTACGAAATGAAGTCCGTAATCACAGACGACAGCGATGATTCTCAGTGGGTAAGAGTCCATCGGCGATGCAAACTCTAGATTAAAGAAAACACAGCCTCAATGTCTTCTTCACGAAACGAAAGCACTGCTCTGGCTGCGACTGGGGACAAGGGTGGGCGTTCTTCACGTTTTTGCTGTCAAAATCTAATCCCATACCTCAACATGCCCCAAGCTAACAAACAAATAATTACAGTCCAGAGGGCAGGCAAGAAACTTACACGCGGCGAACACATTAGAAGAGGTTAGAAACATTCTTCTTCTCCTACCCATCAAGAACTTTGATAGCTAATCGTTTTCTGTCAAAGACCAAGCTGTCAAAATCCGAAAACTGCGTTTGCAGAGCCTTCAAGGAATGAAAAAGCGACAGGCTGATCACACGATCACAAGAATGCTGAATAAATTGAGCATGTATTGAGATGTTGAAAAGAAAAGAGAAACAACGATCAAGAATCGTAGCGAGAAACCTAAGGGAGTCATGTTTGAGATGGATGTGGGTCTGGAACAGGAAAACATTACCAATCAGCGTGAGTAGGGATTGGGAGGAGATTTGCACCAGGTCCCAGCACAACGGGCAGGCGTTAATTCATACTTGATCTTCACATTATGAAGTATGAAGGGGAGGACCAGAGCTGCAGGCTCTACGCGCTTAAATCTACACCTACAAGGATGCATTTATTTGATTCTTTCTTGCAACTACACATCAAAAATGCAGCAGTACATACTTATTCTAACCGCAACTGCAATATTCTGTAGAGACTAAGGAACAGTATATTAAAATGGGGCTCTTAGATCAATGACGTCATTGGGAGGCAGAGCGAGCAGGAAAACTGGAGCTAGAGAACAGGAAGCTCTTGCCTCTAGCTGCTTGCGCGGGGGGATAGAATGATTGTTTAATTAAATACACTTATAGTAAGATATTCACTTGAGCGGGGACAGGTCAAGGGCAAAATGGCGTAGACCCACTCAATGCCAACTAAAAAATAATCGGACAAAGTGGGAAGAAATATTCAAGACGTTAAGGAAGCAGGATACTCACTTGCCTACGCGCAGGATATTAATATTTAGTAGTCAGTAGAATGACAACACCTGCAAGCATTTCAGCCTCTTCTTTCTGACCGCTTCACCTGGATATTTGTTGAAACGCCGGCAGGGGAATTTACCTTCAATCCACTTTGAAATTGAGAAATACTACGCTCACAAGAACTGTGAAGAAGAAAGCGCATTTGTAAGAATTGATGATATGGTGCATCATGATCCAGAACTATGTATCCGCGAAATGAACTTATATACTCGGGTGAGGTGTTTTCTTACTGATATTATAACATCAAATAGGTTCGAACTTTGCTCCCTTTTTTTCTGTGGTGGTTCAATGATAAAGCGAGGAGCCTAAACAAAAGTTGATTCAATAATGTTATTGCAGAGCAGAATGATTGTCCAAAAATCTAGATGTACTTCATGTACTAGTGATCGCGACAGTATAAGTAAAGACCTTATTAGCCGTTAATTCAAAAAAATAACTAAGAAAGAAATTAGGTTCTTCAACAATCAAAACTGCAAAAAGTTTTCACTCTTATTTCTCCAAAGCACCACAGCAGTTGTCACGTTTATTCAACGTTGAAGTGGATTATCAATTTTAGAAATTGGGGGGGTTCAAACCCTCACGGTAGGAGTATTGGCTATTTTTTGATCCTTGAATCGTTCAAGCTACCAACTCGGCCAGATCGAGTGCGCTTGCGATTTTTGATGACTATTTACCACCGCTAGAATATATCTACAACGGAAAAGCAATCACAACTGGAGCCTTATTTATCTTCTAAATATATTCAACACGCTGAGAAACTGCCATACAAACAAGATTTGCGTATTGTGCATGCTACTTCGTCCTTTGATTCTGTAATTACAGCATACTGTTATCATTAAAGTAATTACGAACTAGATACGTCGAGATGATACGAACCAGGGAGACGGACTAGACAGGGCACAATTATTTAGTATGAAAGACGTACCCAATTAACTAGGTACAATATGATCAAGGAGAAAATATCAAGTAAATTAAAAATCGAAGATGTTCAAGAAAGGAATCAATATCAAGAGCCAGCTGGCATTAGACTTCAACTGACACGTTCCGATCACATAGAATACTATAAGAGTATCATAACTTGGAACTGTACGAACCTTTGACCAAGTAGATAGTGTTACGCTTCTTGAGATATTAATTGAGATGATGAGAAAGTTATTAGCAATGGTGGATTATTTTATGATATTACTCTACTCTGACATGATCTAATTGGGAAATCAATACAATTTTATAATTTCAAATTATGGATTTAACGTCTGAGGCGAGCGTCAAGATACTAACTAGCATTTTAATAATACATACTCCTTTTTATCTCCGTCTCAAAATAATTTTGATTTGTTTTCTTTTTAAATTTTTTTGAATGGAGGGAAGCCTTGGGAAAAAGTCTTGTAGGGGATTCATCAAATGAGATAATTTAAGGTAATCTTTAGAGATTCCTTTTTTCCTCCTCCGCTTACTCTTGTATTGCTTTAGTTGATGCGTATAATCAATAGCGCAAACAAGACTGGAAATCTCTTGATACAGGTAGATAATCTACGAGAGATCTGAGCGACAATATATTCAAATATGAAGAGGGCCTAGTTCAAGAATCGTATAGACTATGACTCAGCAGTCAATTACTAAGCACATTATTCCGACCACCACCAGTAGGTTTATGAACACACAAGATACCATGAAAATTGACTTAACAATATCTTCTGGAGCTTTATTTTGAGTAACTTGTGAATGTTTATAATAATTCATTAGCTATGGAACAATGAAAAGATCGATTTAGACATCAAATAAATGAAGAATGAATTCGTTACAAAATTTGAAAGTTCAGAGCTTTTTTTCTAATTCATGCATCTACTGGTGAGTTAGATTTCACCAAAATTCACCTCTTCAAGATCCGTCAACAGCTATAATTATTAGTTGTTAGCTCATATAAGAGACAGGAGCTTAATATTAGTTCAAGGACTGACGAAATTTCCCTTGTATTGTGTGGAGAACATCAAGAGGTCTAGAAAACACGGGCATGAAACACAGTAGCTGGTGCTGCCATAGTTTTGGAATTATATGGTGGATACTGCTTCATAACTAGCTTAATATTACAATTATGATCTTACAAAGTCCCGCAGCTATCAAAAATAGAGTCTAAACTCCGCCAAATTAAGATCCAAGGAAGGGCGATTCTTTACGACGAGATCCAGAAAAGGTCTCGAATTCTGCTAACAACCCTTTCACAGGATTTGAAAGATCGGCTCTTAGTCTTCCGTCCGGTGTAGAACACGCAAACAGAAAGCGATCACTGCCACCAACACTTCAGTTCATCACACGATGAACTCCAAACCAACCAAGGATTCTGGCCTTGAACTCGTCCAGAAACTCCAGCTCGTTGCCCTCCCCATCATCATTATAGTCCACCCCATCTACGAACTGCTTTCCAGACAAAGGATCTCTAAGTCTTCGCGCATACATTCTGCGCGCAATAGAAAGAGCCTCGTTGGCAGATAGTGCGGCTTCAGCTTGTGCGATTCGGCGTTGTCGTCTGCGTTCTACTTTTGCTGCCTTGGCAGCAGCGATTCTTGCTTCCTTTCTTGTCACTGTAGCAATTCCATTTTAGTCACTATGCAAATGTTATAGTGGAGAGATTTATCTATTACATACATTTTGGCTGGGAAGCTGCGATAGCAGCAGCAAGATCTCTGGCCTCTGCGTTATCAAATGCATTAGCCCTATTCCTTTTTTTCCCCGAGACATCTTACGTAGACAAGATCACGAATGGTGGCGTTCCTTAAACTTACTCTTTTCAGCCTGGAACACATCTTCAGCACGTTTACAGGCTTCAATTATCTCTCGACCGGACTCTCTTCTTCTGCGCTCCAATGTGCGAAGATGCGCTGCGTGGGCAGCAGCATAGTTGGGCTCCCCACTCTTCCTAACATATCCTGCACCGTAAGGCATGATAATTTAATCCAAATGAACTTGTTCTTCAGTCTGATATGCGCGTTGTGAATTTTATGTGCGGTGATGGTTCAGATGTTCACCGATGATTTGTTTACGTTGATAATTGTCCAGTCGAGTTGCATCAGTTATCGAGATAAAGGAATTGATAATTAAGGATCTTGATTTTATAAGATGAAGGTGTATATTATATCAGTATTGGTGCATATCTTAACGTACGTGATTCTATCAAGAATAATTTCCTGAAATTTCAAATTTCCCCGCCAGCTCAGCCTCCTACATTCACTATCAAGCCTACAAAATCTTTCACAGAGGCGGCGCGTTAGGGTCTTCCAAACATTGATCCACCCTCATCAATTGCTTTCCCGTTTTCTTCGCAATCTCAATAAACTGTGGCAGATAGTTCACGGTCGACTCGTACAAGTAATGCATCACCACTAAGTTCCCTCCCTTATCCACGTCACTTTGGAAATTTGTAAGCTGATTCTCAGGTGTATCACTCAGGGCCCATAACCAATCCTGTACATCAACCGACCATTCGACAAATTTGGAACCCGGAATAAGCGCAGCGAGACGCTGACGAACACGTGCGCCTTCTGTGCCGAATGGAGGGCGGAAATAGGTTGATGTGTGACCTGAGAGAGCGGTTGACACTGCGGAGATGTCATTGTTGAGTTCCCAGTCTATGGATGCGAGGTTTGGCAGGCCTTCCATGGGAGGATGTGTATAGGAATGATATGCCACTTGATGACCGAGACTCAACATGTTGGAATAGACTGTTGAGAGATTCGTAGATGGGTCGAGAAGAGCTGCACCAACGGTGAAAAAGGTTACGTGTATACCTGCTGCTGCGACGGAGGAAACTACTCTTTGTGCGAGCTTTGGATCACCGTCATCTATTGCGAAAGCGAACGAGTTGGGGCGTGTGCAGGAGAATATGAGAGGTGCTGTTGGTAGCTTGGATGGAACTAGGAAGCCAGATGGAACGGAGTTGACGATTTCCATTTTCGAGATGACTGTATCATCGGAGGTATAGAAACCTTTGAGCGCGAACCCAACGCTTAGTTTGCGGTCGATTTCGAAGTGGGAGATTGGTACATAAATGTCGGTCTTCGCTGAGTTGGAGTATCTCGATGCTTCCACAGAATCCCATGTGAACGGGAAGGGGCTGAGATTGGGGTTGCAAGTGGGATTGTGTTGCTGAAGAGCAATGGTAAAGGCATTACTTCCGGTAAAGGCGATGTGAAGATAACCTTTATCGTTTGGTGTAAAGTCGAGACATCCATTGGAAACTTGAGTGTACCAACCAAGGTCAGAATTACCCTTGGTATTGATGGTAAGTTTGTTTCCAGATTGTTTGTAGGTTGCGGTCTCATCTCCACCATGGTAGAATCCAAGGTTGTTAGAGTCTGCGTTTCCGAAGGTATCAATGACATATGCTGAAGGTCCCGTGGTTGCCGGAATGGTAGCAGATGGCTCAACGACGGGGACAGTAGTGGGAACCGGGTAAGCGGTTCCTGTGTTACCACAATAGAAGGACATCGGGCCGAGAGTTATTGGCTTACTAATGCCAGAGAATAGAACAGAGATCAAATGATCAGTGTCGAGACCCGGGAATTTGGAGAAAGGAATGGTATAGAATTTCTCAGTTCCGTCGAAGCTCCATCCCAGATCCGCAGACGAGACGTCTATTAACGTGGGGTTGCCAGAATCACAAGCCTTCGAAGTCTGTAGCTCAATACCCAATGTGGTCCCTTTTGCGGCCTTTATAGTCATTCCAATTCCGCCATATACATTGGTTGCTTTCAAGCAGCCAAACATAGTATACCAGTAAGACGATCCATCAGTACGAGATGTTAAAGTGAGATGATTATTAGCCACAATGACTGAAGTGGCAGTGTCCACCCTTTCTGCCACTGGTGACATACTACCATCATCAGAAGAAGGTTGCAACATAGCATTGTAGAACAAGAAAGTCAATCGAGATTGAGATGCAAAGTCATCAATCAACAAGTTCGTGCAAGCTCCTGCTGGCGCCGAAGCACTGACGCTGCTAGTCAGAACTTTCGAGGTAACACTTGGAGTGACTGTGCTCAAAGTGGTAGCTAAGGTGTTTGAAACAGTCGAAGAGCTACTCGTCACAACAGCGCCCTTGGTGGATATCGTACTAGAAATCGGGATTGAACTTGATGAACTTCCGGCACCACCGGCACAAACAAAGTTCGTCTGGCCGATCTCCCAAGCACCTTTGACACTGAAAGATTCCCACAGAATCCCAGAAATTGCATCTAAGTTGGCTCCAGAGAAAGCACTCAGTTGTACCGTGATAGTTTGGGTAGCTCCGGTCATTCCAGATATAGTGGTGTAGTAGCTTTTATAAGTAGTCGCTGTACATGAACTCTTAGTCTGTAGCTCTAGATTGAATGAAGAGCCGGCATGCCCTTTGACGGGAAATGTTATTGCATTGTACTGCTCCGTTTTCGCTTTCACGCAATCGAAAGTGGTGTAGAAATAACTGTTGGCCTTGCTGGTGAATGTGAGTTTCTTGTTTGCCGTATCGGCTTTTAAACTGGTGGTTGTACCATCGTCTGCATCGTTCGTTAGAGCTGTCATCGCAAACTTGGAAGAGTGACTTACCACTGGTCCATTGTCCAAGAGAATTAGTATGACTGGCAAACTTTGCATAATTATCAATTAATAGATTACTTGAGCAGGCAGCTCTCACAACCGTAGCGCAAGATACCGCCCCCCATACTAGACCACCCAATGATAACCTCATTTTGCCGACTGACAAATTCAAATAAATGCGAGCTTCAAACTTAGATGACGAAGCAGAAAAAAACAGTAACTTCAAAAAGGAAAGGACGCCGACAACGATTAAACGTGTCGAGCTATGGAATGCTTATATACAAATAAATGCTAAAAGCTGAAAGAAAAAGTGGTATGATCTGAGGGAAATATGCAACTACTTAACAGTTTTCCATTTTCACGGTTGCACGTCAAATCTGCACATCTCCTTGGCCTGCATACAATATATTCGCAAGTATCCAGAATTTATCGCTCGGGCCTGGTGATCTTTATATCATCATCACATCTGATCTTTACACCTGATAAATTACCCCAAGAAATCTAAGACACGAAAAGAAAGTCCAATCCACCTGCATAAAGAAGGAAGAAAATCTTTCACCACTCAAAATATCACGCACCAACCGAATTGAGTCTGGATTTCCAGGTACCATATCTTGGCATCTCGCATGGTGGCTTGCGACCCACTTTTTGAATACTGATCTTTTCGGGTCTTTGACGCCCCAACGGATCGATGCATAAGGCTAAGGGTGCGTTCGGATCACTTATTTTAAATTATTTCGACTTATTAGACCTAATTTATTTAGTAAATAATGCCTAAAAAGGTCAAATAATAGGTTTACCGAATATTTAAGGTTGTGAAATAAATTATTAGGAATTATTTGATAAATAAATGCGTTTGCCGAACACTTGGAGCTATCAAATAATTCCTAATAATTTATTTAATAAATAATTTTTAAAATAGTAAATGCTTTCAAGATCCTCATATATTTGTCGTAAAGCAGCTTTTTGAAGCATTACGAATAATTCTTCAACAAATCTTCATTATTATCCACCCCTATTACTTTTTATTACTAATAAATATTATTCAAATATATTAGCCTGGATACCCTTGCTATTTTAACATTATTAGAGATTTCATGAAATAAATCGAAAATCGATCCGAACGCACCCTAAGATTCTCGGCTGAGAGATGCACGAATCATATGTGGAGAAAAGGGGACCACTCGGATTCGGTGAGCGAGGTCAAATTTAGCCTTATTCCGACTTTGTTTCCTCTATAAGTCGGAGTACGATTTGTTCAGATAAATATGGCGTTTTCCCTGATTCAGTTTCATCGCTAATCGAAGTGACATCAACTACTTAGAGATAATAACGGGAAGGTCTGTGAGTCTGAAACATCTTAAATGCTTATCTTGCAGTAGCGTCAACAAAACCAAGGGTGCCTCGGTAAGTAAAGTTTTGACGAACATTATCAACGGATAGATGAAATAGGGGTAATGACAGTTGAAGTCAAATGGAATATCTACGACATCTCACAGAATAGCACGAACTACAACAAACACCTCCGCCCGGAAGATACAGAAATTAAATATATTGCCTCATAGATGGAGAAAGCCAATGAGATCCTTTGTCACTGATAGAATAGCAGATCCACTTCAATGCTTTAGGGCTAGAATTTAGTCGAAATCTGGAGTGTGAGTCTAGAAACCTCACCGACCATCCAGTTTCTAGCCAAATCTCAAGACGAGAAACCGGCTCAGAAAATCCCCCAAGCCCTTCCCAATTCATCCCATTTCCATTCCCACCAATCTTCCCCAGCTTTTCCTTCTTGTTCTCGTCATCAAAATTATTCTCGGTTAATTGTTTTTCCGTTTGGATTTTTTTGTTGATATTGTCAGTCTGACTGACTCTAATTTCTATATTCGCATGCAACGGAACATAAATTTTGTGCATCCTCTCCGGATTAAAGCGTCCTCATTTTTGTCCCATTCCTGTCCATGTACTCACCCAGCAACAAATATTTTCTTTGCTGCTCAATCTTCTTATTCAAGCTTCTCGCTAAACATAATCTCTGAGCTGAGCCTCGCACAATTGTCTGGACCCTTTCCAAGTGAACGTTCCACCTCTTCTCTGCTTTTTATCTTTCTTACAGCCTTTCCTCTGGAATATGTAAAGAGTTGTTCTTGCCATTCTAACCCAGCGTTGTGAATTTGCTCGGATTGTTAGTGTGATTGATAATTCCCCAGTGGTGGTAATTCTGGTGATCGGTAAATCCTTTGGGATTCAAACGTATTATTAGGAGAACCGCCGTATCATGATTGAGTCGAAGACTGAAATCTTGTTCCGAGAAGCCACAAGACATGAACACAAAATTTGTGCTTAGTATTGTATACGGTTCATCACCAGAATATATTTGGCTCATTGTTAGAATATATACAGCTCGTTGTTAGAGCATATGTGGTTTATTGTTAGAATATATACAGTTCATTATTAGAATATATATAGCATCGCTCATCGTTAGAATTTATACAGCTCATTGTTAGAGTGTGTACAACTCATCTCCAGAATGTGTAAGGCGTATTGCCAGAACGTGTTTGAGGAGACGAAATGGTACGCAAGAACGTTCCCCGCAATGACGCGTACAGTTTTTTCCATATTCACTTCCCCAGCGCATTGTATATATATCAAAACAATACCTACAACAATTGTACCAAGATTGGCATGCGTTTTGGCGCAGTGGTCTTGGTGCTCAACTATTGTTAAGTATTACCCCAAAAGTCCCTGCCACGTTTAATGAATCTGCTTACCTTACACTGGTTTCGGTGTTATAAACCGCACGATGAAGAGTCCCGTCTTCTAGGAGAAATCCTAGGAGTCAGGAGGGCCTGTTTCAACCGTTCTCCGAAACCAATTTAGTACATCACATTTCAATTCTTGAGTCACACCTCGAATTCACTTCACGGTTTAATGCCGTGATCACATGGTTCAAATCCATGATGATTGATAGTCTTTAGACATCAACAAACAATCTTTGGAAAACCACCACCTTCTTAAGAAGAACTCTTTTTTTTTTCAAACTTTTTTTCTATGGATGATTCGTAACGTATGCACAACGAAGTAGAAGGGCCATAGCCAGAATAACTATCTATATATATTTCGGGTAGGAAGTTCATTTCTTTAAGTATTCACACTGGAACCATGTTTGCTATGTTAGCTATGTTTGCTCCATCATTGGCCTCGGGACACTTGAGAGTGAATGTCGGAAATTCATGGAAGAATGAATTGAATTCAAGAATGGATTTTTCCATCGTTTCCATGCATGCAACCCCAGCGGTGTCTACTAGAAAATTTTTCGTTAGCCCTTGATGGATACATGTAGCAAGAAGTAGCACTTATTTGAAGGTTTCGCTCTTACAAATTTGATAGTATTTGATATTCGATGCTGCAGTCAATACGGACTTTGGGAAAGAGCTACCTAGGTACACTAAGATAGTAAACCACGGGAGCCATGTTGATCAGATCCGGACAAATACCAGGCTCAAAATAATGCCCGGAAGCTTTGGAAAGACAGTGAGAAAATCAATACAGTGGTAATCGGAAGACAAATCCGAAAACGTTCAATCTCAAACAATGTTCGGGCATTATGTTAGAGGAACGAGGTGCCTAGATGACAATTTGATGTTCGCTTTCGTATATTAATAGAAGGTGTTTGAGGAACTTAGAGCATATAAGTACCAAACTCATCACTTTCCGGCTGATGCCTTGTAAATCACTTCATGCTGTCGTCAGCTAAATCAAAGCATCGTTAAGACTTGAGTAGTTGTCGACTAATTTGTAATTAGATGATGCTAGGGAGGTCGCGGTTATTTTGGAAGAGATCATATACTCTTTCAGGTTATGTATATCGTAAGGCTCTATAATTCATCGAATGTAGTCGGGATGTATAAAAGTTGATTTACTCAAATAGGTTCATAATCTTTATAATTCAAAACTCAATTTGTCTCTAGTTCGACTCAGAATTTTCAAAGTTTTATTAATCTAAAAAGGGTAATAAGGAAGATGGTCCTTTATATACCCACTTAATTACTAATCTATGGCAAGTGCCCCCCTTAACTCCCACCTTCCTTCTCAGGGCTAGTCTCGTTAAAAATGATCGTGACTTCCGTACATTTTGTGGCTTGAGGTTCATGAGGAGCCCCACTTGCTCAACCATGTTATCTGAGATGACACATTTTTCGACAACGACATGTCATCAATACGCCTTGTCTAACACAAAATTTTCGTTCTAAATAAGAGCCAGCATACCTAGATATCATTGAAATAGCTCTGAAGTAGACGGATAATAGTGATATACTTTGGGAATTTTCGGAAGTCTTTGAGCAGTGTTATGCGCCAAAAAAATCGATGACCACATGAAGTTGACAAGAATAGGTCTGCACCGAAAATTAAGCCTACGTCAGCAATTAGTTTCTTCAAAACATTCGCGGGTATGTTCCCTACAAATTGACTTTTGGAGTATGAGTTAATGCGATTAAGATCTTCGATAAAAGCCGAAGTCGAGACCATATTATGATCTTTCCGAAATACGGACACGCTATAGGCAAGGTACTTTGGCTGTTCGGTGAATTTCATTTCAAGACTCCGGCAAAGCAGTAGGGGAAGAAGGGTGATCTTGATTCTCTGCATTTGTATGACGGTGTGCGCAAAATGAACTATGTAGACGGCTTCAACAATAGATTCTACTGAGTGGCAGATGATCGAGGTGAAGCTTTCAGCAACTCTCGGTGGAAAAATTTGTCCCCACGTACCGCATCAATTGCTATCAGTCAGCATTTCTTCAATTGTATCATGCCGCGAAAGGTTCTGATTACTGGATGCAGAGATTAATTTCATATCAAAAGCTGGCATTAGGCAAAAGAATCCAATAATTATGGTCGTCCCTCCTTCATATTTACCCCCAACGCAGCCCACTCGTTTCCATCACTATCATAAATATCCGAGTCGTATCCTACATCAGCCATATCCTCGTCATCATCATCCTCTATATCTTCTGTTGCTTCATCGTCATCTTCCATGTCCTCTTCCTCTTCATCATCACTACCGAGAAGCTCCTCCCCAAGAACCTCTGAAGGCCAATTTCCGACTATATCAGCAGCGACAGACCCCCCAAGATTGTGACCAAGGCCAAGTGCAGCCAAAGGAACTCCGGTAAGGTCTCGAAATACACTACGGCGAGACAAACGTTTCTTCTGGCTCGGAACTCGACTTCTTCTGTGGTGACGACCACCAGTACGTCGTGCTGCGACAGCAGCGATTCTAGCGGCGAAGGGTTGTTGAGATGCAGCATTCGAGCGAGAGGCATCATCGGCTGGTAGGGCTTGGTTGGTTGAGGGAACGGCAAAGCCGCTAGCAGCAGCACTAGCAGCAAGGGTTGATACAGCAGGGTCTGTGGCAGTAACTATTTAGAGAGTGCAGTTAGCATAATGAGTCAACTGAAAGGTCTAGCGATTCATGAAGCGAGTATTAAAAGGAACATATATACCTCGAGGACGGAACACCAGTTGTTGCTGGGCCGAGAAGTCGACAGTAGAGGCACCGAAAGGTGGAGCCGTTGCAGAAGAAGAAGAAGACGAGCCTTGAGCTAGAGCTGCGAAATCGATTAGCACTTCTTTTATTTGCCCAAATGAATTGCAAAGAACCGAACTCTAAAGCTTCGAAATGGGGTTGAGCTCACAACTACCAGCTCGAGCCGCGCGTCTCTCTTCTCTAATAACCTTCTTTCCCTTCGCGCCTTTTGCAGCACGAAGCTGCTGCTGCCGTTCTTTCCCGGGATAGCCCATGATTATATCGCTTTGTATTGTGTATAGTTCGGGGGTGTGGGATCGCAAAGTGGTGATTTTCGATGAGGTTGTAGAAGGTAAGAATTCGTATCGCGGGAAGGAACGGGCGAGTTCGAAATATAGGACGCTGTGCCGAAAATAATTCACTAGATCAACAAATCTTGTCACGTCAGTCAGAACGCGCGAATTTTATTTTTAACGCGACTGGTAATCAATGTGGTTCCTTGATTTTCGGGAAGAATTTATGACAATCAGATGATATCGGTTCAAGTGCCAATCAAGGTTGTGCAATTTTGTCGATGTATCGCACTTTACACCAGAGGAGAGCGTGTTTGCAGTCAAATACGCAACATCTAGGATGTAGTCATGATCTAGTAGTCATCCTCTCGAAGAATTAGCTTTAGAGGAGTATTAAGGGTTCTTTCTTACCCATAGAGAGATTCTGATAGGGTGCCAAATGCTTCAGAGAAGAGAGCAAAAGTCACCAGCACGTTGTAATGTAAGAACATATGTATGAAATGGATATCGACCGAGAGTAGTGTTGATATATATCAAGAGAACGTTAGTTTATGAGACTAATATCTAGGTATGGTCCCAATAAGGAAACTCATTTGAGAAATTAAACAAAAAGAATTCTTCTGGCCTTCCATCTACACCTTCTCAAACGATTCAAGTGGATTCCGCGTAATCGTTGTATAATCTAGATATTATAGTCACAATTGTTTGGCAAATAACAACTAGAAGTTGACTATCAATATAATGACAATAGCAACTATCGTCCTTGTCCTCTTTATAATCAAATTTCTTAACTCTCTTACAAGGACCTCAGATCCAATTGTCTAAACACCAGTAATAAGGCCAACATGCTTGTTGCTCTATGTTTCATACTTTAGTTTCACGTCATTCCGTATAAACAAGGTTAAATCCTAGTAGATCTCTCCAGACGTCATTATTTGACTCATGAATTGATGATATTGCTAAAGCTAGAGCGTCAAATGCGCTAGATCTCGCTAAGTAATTCATAAGAATAGATGGTGAGTAATCCGATCAATACGTCATAAAACACTCAATATATCAAGTCACCATCTATTTGTGCATATATCTGTCTTGTTTTCTGAGTCTAGAGATCCTCAGATCTTTCAATTCGTACCTTCTTCCAAGATGTTTGAGAATGGATTAGATGGCTTAGTCATCGGATCCCCACCTCGCTCTCGCTTAGCTGTTTGGAGCCAATGCTAAACGGATATCAATACAGCCGCTTTGCATATTGACCACAGTTTTCTCCCTTGTTTCTGTCCACATAAAGCAAAAATGTGTGGTCATATGGTTTGGCTCAGTCACAAGCTCAGACAAAAATGTAAATCTGTTCAATTGATCTGAACGTCGAATAAATTTTTGACTATAAGATAGATAAGTTCACGCCCTTGAGAGACAAATGCAAGCTCATACTGGCACATTTTTCCACTTTAAGGATTTTTTTGGTCCCTCTCATTTCTAGTGATATAATAGCTGCAACCAACGTTTTAATATCACAATAAATTTAATTCTGTAGGTATGAAGAGAAATGAAAATGAAAATGATTCACAGATCAGAGCACTGAACAATTTATTCAACTCGCAATGCCTAAAAATGATAGTGATACTCATGGAAAGATAAAATCAATCAGAAAAAAAAACACAAAAAAGCTATTAACTCTTAAGCTCCGAGTACCGACAACCCGGCGCGCATTATCCGAATCTACAGTTGCTGGTACGTTTGAGGGATTGAAACCCTCTCTTTGGAGACTTCCCTGGCTAACCCCGGACCCACTATATCCATCAACGCACAATCATGAAAACAACCCACTAGTCCAGGCGTGAGTACTATGTGATATTTGATACACATCCAACGCCCTCACAGTATATAACCCTTTCTGGATCTCGAAATATTATCTCCCCCCAGTTCCCAAACATTCTCCACATCAGAGCAAACAGGGTGCTTGATCTGATGCTAACAAAAAATTGCGCAAATACTTTGGAACATGACTCTTCTTTAAAGAAACAGCTGCCCTTGA
The DNA here is from genome assembly GCA_004786125.1 of Botrytis tulipae. Taxonomy (NCBI): domain Eukaryota; kingdom Fungi; phylum Ascomycota; class Leotiomycetes; order Helotiales; family Sclerotiniaceae; genus Botrytis; species Botrytis tulipae. Next base: position 54,604 of record PQXH01000026.1, read on the forward strand.
TTTATCCCTAACAATTAGAGAATGGGGCTCGACTCGAACCCATGTGACCATGCAACTTTCCTTCATCTCTAGCTCCAACTAAGAACATAATTTTGATTCTCACAATGTTACTACAGATTACAAAGTCTAATAAACCAGGGGGCAAACAGTAGAAGGTTCTCATTTGAGCTCTTCAACGGTTTCACTTTGACATTCGAAGGTGGGATGAACATCGACGTTTTAATGAAGACTCGGCAGTGATACAATAGCTCATATTGCAACTATCTAGATACATGACCAAGCCTTGAAGATTAATAAGATTTGGTATTGAATGTAATGGAGTTGATACTTCAATGAATATTGATCTCTAGACTGCCAAGAAAGATTCAGGGAATTAAATTTATTTTGTAAATAAATTTTTGGACGTTAGATAATAATGTCTATTTATTTATGATTGTTGTATGACTAGATAGTACCAAGAATGTATGCTTATCATGTGCGGCGTGAGTCTTAGGTAGTAGTAGTAATAGTAGTAAAATCACAATCGACTTGGTCTATCTATAGCTAATAATGCTCTGCTAATTATGCATTGCGTCTATGGGGCTTAGACATATTCACGTATTTCTGCACGATATTCCTGTCACCCCCAAACATTGAGAAAGAGAGTATTGGCAAGTATAGATGAAAGTCGTTGACTGTTCAATTTCCCATCAAACACTGAGACAATTAGAACGGTACAAAACGTCTGCTGATTCAGCGAACTGAGTTTCCCGATCTAGCTAGTCGGAAGGCCATAATCTTGCTTACATAAATAACATTGGAGAGTTCCAAATCTCAAACTTTGAGAACTCTTCCAACACACCATCAACTCTCTGGCACAAATCAGTACTACTATCCCAAGGATAAATTCTCACAACAAAAATTCAATCACAATGACGAGAACAAGAAGCAATGATCCCATTGTATGGGAGCGTCGGAAGGGAAATCGTAGAGAAAAAAGAAGAAAGCATAAACAAAAAGTAAATGGTGAGATTTAAAGATAGACAGGACACTGCAAAGACATAACTAATCAATCGGCCTACTAGCTAGAAAGATGCAAGATCTGCAGTCAGACACGAATGAAGATACGGAAATGCATGATGAAACGGGTATCATGAGTACTAGCACGAATCCAACTGCTGCTTCCATTGCTCCCAAGAAAAGTAAGTTTTCTTACATAAATCTGCATATTAAGCTAACCATGACCTTATTTAGCACGGAGCGAGCGGAAAAGAGTTAACAAGAGGAAAGGGATGATAGAACGCATGAAGATTAGGACAGCAGTTTTGAAAGATGCAACGGCGGAGGAAAATGCGGCTAGGAAGGCTATCTGGAAGGATTTTGTGAAGAACCAGAAAATAAAATCCAGAGATAGAAAACAGAACGGCAACAATGGGGGTGAAGTTGGACAGCAGGTGGAGGAGAGACTGAGTGTTGAATCTATGAATGGCATAATGAGTGATGTGAAGGATGCCAATCAGGCAAGTGGGGGGAATGGGGATGGAATGAATTTGGCAACTGGATTGATGTTTGCTGGACTTGCTTTTTGCCCAAAAGTCTAGATAGATGGATGAACGAATATATAACTTTCTCCCATAAAACGCAGAGTTTTCTACGGTCCTTGAAGATTCTTACCTATGCTACCAAGTACACCAGACATGCGTCGCAGTTACGTTGTTTGTTCGGGATTAGCCTCCAGTAAGGAACGCGAGAAAAGTCTATCATTGATGAAATGAACATCTCATAGACTGTGCATATGGCTGACCTCAACCACATTGAAGCATTTATAGAAGGATTGTATTAGGGGTGACGACGAAGTGATGTCAGCTCGTACCTAGATACCCCACTTGCTTACATACTTTCCAGGATTATAAAGCTTCTATCAACTACATGTCATTGATCTACCTCGACGTCGACAATAGTGAGCTTCAGATCGATGACCAGCCAGATTGGATTTGATGGTAGCCCTTTAGTACTGTCTTCAAAGAATATCGTGCATTATTGCCTTTCAATCACATCAAAGCCTAACCAAGAAAGGCAGAATCATATGCACACCACTTTTTACCTGCTTTATAACTCTAAGAGACTCAGATCAAGATTACAGGAGCAGAAGGGAATCTACGCGAAGGTTAGTGTGGTTGCAGCTCTTTGGATCGCCGAACACTAAATCTAGGCATGCTCACATGGATCCATAGATGAACAATCTGCAGAGAATCGATTCGAATAATGAACATCTCTTGCTATTTTCTCAGGGAAAGAATGTATTGAACAAATAGCATTCCATAAGTCCTGCCTTCCGCTCTTTTATCCAAATCTATAGCATCCTTCGTATTCTCGCAACACCGGTATCCCTGTGCCTTGCTTTCCGCATTCTTATATGTCCCAAATGTCTCTTCTTATCCGTCACCCGTATCATTCCAATTTAGGATCTGCAGCCGCAATAAGCAGGACTACGGTCGTGTTTTTGTTTGAGGCTAGAGATGTATGAAAATTATGTGATCGAGCTGGATTCGAGTCGAGTTCACATGAATGATTGACGGGCCTTAGTCGAAGGCACATGGCTCTCCGAGAATTTATTCCCACGAAATCTGCAAATATATTGATTAGCATCAGTTCAAATTTTTTATATGAGTGGATGTTTGAGAACTCATTGAACACTGAGGGAGATTTTGTTCCAAGATCGCGTGTCTTACCCTTTTCCAAGCTTGAGACATTTTTAGTTTCTTGCGATTCTCATCCTATCTTAAGCCCAGATACCATGAGGCACGGGCAGGATGAGGTGCATAGGTTTGTAAATTATGACGCTATTAAATAGAGTATAATCTCTAGGAGAGAGATATGGATGATTCCCAAATAGTCACGTGGGCGTGGGTATCAACATATTCACTGAACCATGTGAATTGATTCTTCGTCCAGAGATGGAACTGGCCCGGGCACTCAGAAATAGATCTTGGTTTCTGTGCTCTTCCAAAAAGTTTTAGATATCTCTGCAGGCGTGCAACAGCAAAAAGACTTCCCAAATTAACAGCTAGTCCATTTTTTCCCTGGGTTCATCATCAAAATCATGGCCCCTTGCACACATAAAAGAAAAAATAGAGACGGAATATCGCACCGCGATACTCCTACTGCCGAAGCGCAGCATTCGGAGGATCGCAAAGAGAGTAGGTTCATCTGATTTTAATATGCTCCTCTGTTCTGTTACCTACAGAGATGGATGGCTAACAAATCATTGTTTTGTAGAGAAGGATAAATCAAAAGGTAAGGACTTCTGAAATTCTAGTAGCCACCTCACGCATTTCCCAATCTCTTGGAGAGGCGTCTTTCGTCACGTCATAGTTATTGCTAACGCATACCACATCCATCATCGGTCGTCTGCTAATACGATCCCACAAACAGGGAAAATTTCTAAGAATATTGCGGCTCGATCCGCTATCGCTGCGAGAATACGCCAGGAACACCGCAATCAGCGCCGGCTCGCAAAACCCGCAGCCTTGAATTCGAAGGATGCGGAGACTGACGGTGACGTTGGTATGAAGGCGGATAAGGAGGGGGAAGATGAGGATCTCAACGACAACGTCGATAAGGCGATGGATATACTGCAGGATCAGAATGAGGATAAGGAAAGAAACGAGGACAAACGAAGAGGGAGTCGCGGAGCTGGTAGTACTTGGGAAATTCCTATTCGGTAGATCTTCTTTTTGTAGTTGTCGCGCTTCTCTATCACCGATTAATTCCAAATTATTTATATGCCTATCGTACTTTAAGTATCTGATATGTGTAATTCAGACAGAGAGATCTAGACCGAACGACATAAAAATAGACACTTATTATTTAGAATGTCTGTGGGCTCGTGTGAAGGGAATCTCACATCGCATTTTCTTCAGCGAGTTGAAATCAAATGCATTAAAGTTAAATCGAACCACCATTGTTGAACTCTTTAAATTTTTGGACAGACATAATGGTGATTCTTCAGTGACCCTACGTAGCTGAGCCATGCAAACAAGCATAAAAATAAAAAATAAAAAAGTAAAAAAATATATAAAGATATCGTTACGGCCCACAGAGAAGTATCTCAGGAACATTGACCTGAATCAAGGCACACAAATACGGACTTCATTTCGTAGATGTGGCATCTGTCAGCGGTCGCCTTGGTAGAATTAAATCCACTTCGCGGTGGGCTGACGCCCACCAATCCAAAGATGGCTCCTTCAGAAAACAGGTGTGAGTCTGTTTTCTGTATCCCCCCAGAACAGGTATAATCACGTATGCTACCCACTACACTAGGCCTGCGTCCGCGATTATGTCATTTGTTGAGGGTTGGCTAATGGATTGAATATATGTATTTATGAATTAAGCGAGGTTGGGAAATCTTTGTTGGTGGTTGATAGGTGCCGAGGGATATTTATAATTCACCTTCAGCTTTTGTATGCGGTTGGGTGATGGAATAACTTCGGAAAGTGGCTGTGGTATCATACTATCGAAGAAGCATCTGGATAGCTGCGCGTAGCTCATAGATATCGATGGCAAGAGTAAAGTCACCGTAGATAGGCTCACGGAGATATATTCCAATAGCACAAGAATCTATTTGAGGAAGTTGTAGCATATGACAAGATAGAACATCCTTCGACATGCTAGAGATGGGCAAAATGCTCCATGCTGTTGGTGGCCGAACAAGAATAACGCTGAGAGCAGTTGTAATCGATTGGCGATGAGGTAACATTATATCTTGTATTCTAAGCTTAGACAGAACCCCACCTGCTTATTCAGAACTACAAATATCGCGCATAAGATTCAAGGAGGAAAAGATCTATCAAAAAGGGATGGGTAGATGATGAGTGTTTATATCCAAAATACTTCCTAAAGTGTGGAAATACAGTCGCAAAAGACCGGCCGCCAAAGTAATAGTAACAAAACCAAATAAGACACCTGCAAACCGGGTCCCGGCCTTATTTTGAAGACTACTTTGGCTGATTACGAACTCCAACTTGAATATTCGGTGACGCTTATTCTCCCCTGAAGGAGATGGATGAAAGAAGAGTCTGCTCAAATCCTTACTTACACACAAGCTGCTGGGAGTACCTCTTCTTACCCCTAACCACATTGTTGAGCCTATGTATCTATCCTCTTGTTATAGCAAAGACTTCCTAATCGTCTAAATGACATATTCCCATACCTAACAGCTGCAGAGATTGTGCAACACCTCTATCCGCGATGACAATGTATATTGTAGAAACCCGCGCGACCTCTGCCGCGTGCGCAATTCGCAGATTGAGAGCAACTTAGTGGCAGATAATCGGGGGTTTTCGAATTTGGAAGATCGATTGGTTTACTGGAGAGCCTAGTGTGCGCCGATAGTTAGCAACGTTTCAATTATATCCATTATGGGATTTGTGGGCTTTGGAGGGAGGGTGAGTGGGATACTGAGCGGTAGGAAGGTTCTACTTTATGTGGCATCATGTTTTCTGTTCAGATGAACCTGCGATGACGAGTACCAGACCGGCAGTGTTGATGAAACTCAGGTGAAAGGTCGTTCAGATGTAGAACTAAAGAGCAGCTGCTTTCTACTCCTTCCTCTTGGTGATTGATGCTTGGTGATTGATACTACAAAGACCAATGTTGATAGAATGCCACCATGTAGCTGGTGCATGTCAATCTTCAAGTATAGCTCAAGCGGTATTCAAAGATGTCCATGAACAATAACAATAAGGGCTGTTAAAATAAGTGAAAAGTGTACCAATTACTCAAAGGACTAGATCGCGTCTCTTAGGCAACAGATTAGGTTTTACCATACTTAATTGAAGCTATCGTCTAATGTAGACGAGCGAAATATGAATATCGGATGTAAACAAACCAATAATAACAAATTCACGCGACTTGCAACCAACCACTCCCCCTCCACGCACTCCGATTCTATCGAATTTACAGCGTGAAACTAAATTTCGATATCCACTTGCTCGCTCGCTCGCTCGCTCGTAATTCGCTAGCAATACGATCAATCATGCCTCCAAAGAAAGAACCACGATTTAAGCCCAAGGCAAAGAGGGCAAATAATGATTTGAGAGCCGAGAGAGCTAGGGCGGAGAGAGAAAGGTTGGCTGCGATTGCAGCACATGCTGCTACCGTGCGAGCAGAAAGGGGTAAGTTACTCACCTGCGCGTTGTAGGAATTCCTTCATAGCATCATGCGCTTTGATGAAACCATGCAGTTGGTGTATCATTCTTCAATGTGCAATGCTTGAGATATGTTCATAGCTGGACATGTTCATATCTCTAAATGTCTCAAATTGATCCATGATTATCATGATGTGCCTGGGAGCTTTCACAATTGTCCTCATTATACTAACAAATGGTACTATGACAGAGCAAGAAGAGTCGAGGATGAGAGAGGGAGAAGAAGAGGAAGAGGAAAGACGTGGTGCTCCGGCACACAACCCTTCTGGCACTGGTGGTTTCTGGGTGGGGGGTAACGATCGTGGAGATGAGGAGGGAGAAAGAGATCTTGCGGGCGGTTCTGCGGGCGTTGGTTCCAGCATGTTCTCCGGTCTAGCATATAGACCAAAGAACGGTAAGAGGAGTTATTCATCCCCCGCGATGAGAAAGAACCAGGCTAATCATATTGGTGTATGCAGCACCCACGCCGGCGCAAATGGAAGAGCAGCGCCAGAAGCAAAATGAGCGCCGCAAGGCACACAGAAGAACAGTTCGGCACCTTAAGCGCGAGGCGGCAAAGAAAGCCGATGCCAAGATTGTTAAGGGCATGGCTCGTTTGCGGATCGCAGAGCGGATTGCGGCGGGGGAGGATGTCGCGTTTGATGAGGACGAGGATGAGGAAGAAGAAGATAGCTCTGGACTACGGTCCTCGGTAACTGGAGTCTGCCGGATGAGGACGATGATGATGATGATGATGATGATGTGTGTGGGGGAGCTGGTGGGCTCGGGGGTTCATTTGGGGGAGGAAGCGGTGGTACCGGCGGCCAAGGTGTAAACCAACCCCTTCTTTCCGGAAATTAAATAGCAATTATCTGGAGAAATCCAAACAAAGAGCTAACGATTCGTGTCCACATCCCTCAAACTAACACCCATACCCTTCCTCCTCCTTCTCTTCTCCACCCCTTCCCCTACTCTGTCTACCCCGAGGAATTTTACCACCCATAACCCCATTCGATAATCCGGAAACCAGCCTCACATCAACTCACTGGCATCACTAATCATCATTTTAATTTCAAAAACCACATGATATTGAAATTCATCGATCTTCATTCATTCTAGCGTGATATCTATCTAAAATAATCCAGCCTAATCTACCAAGTGTACGCTAAAAATCCAAGCAAAAGAGCTGATGATTCAATCAAAATGAAAAATCTATTGAGGAAGACCGGCACCACGGATACCATCGACTTGTTCACTGAGAAGAGCGTTGTTGGATGGAGCGGCGAGAGGTGGTCCCTCTGGGGTGACGTAGGCTTTTGTCATGCCGCCGTCGACAACGAAATCCTGTGGTTAATGTTAGATAAGAGGGTTTGTGGGGCTTAGAAGACGGTAAGAGGGTAGGAGTGGACGGAATGAATGGACGGAATGAAGGAAGGAAAAACGAAGAAGAATGGAGAAAAACATACCTGTCCGTTGACAAAGCTACTCTCATCACTAGCCAAGAACAAAACTGCTTGAGCTTGTTCAATAGCCTCTCCGAACCTTCCACTTGGGAAGTGGATCTCACGTCTAAGTCTCTTAGGTTGATCATCTCCCAACCAATCTTGAAGAAGAGGAGTGTTCAATGGAGCTGGGCATAGAGCATTGAATCTGATTCCCTCTCTTGCGTGAACAATAGCCAACTCTCTAGTCATAGCCAGAACTGCTCCCTTGGAAGCTGTGTATGCTAATTGAGGAGTAGCAGAACCAACGAGCGCAACAACAGATGCAGTGTTGATGATAGAACCACGGCTCTTCTTGTTCTTACGCATAGAAATGACGGCATGTTTGCAACCAAACCAAACACCCTTAACGTTAATAGCTTGAGTCAAATCCCAAATCTTCTCTGGGGTATCAATAGCATCGGCATCATCAGCATGCATAATACCAGCATTGTTGAACATGATATCGATACCACCCCACGATTCGAGATGAGCAATTGCGGCCTCAATGTCAGATTCTTTGGAGACGTCGCATACTTTAACTTCAACTTTGTGGGCGGATGGAACTAGTTGTCTAAGTTTTGCGGCGGCTTTTTCGAGTGCTGGTGCGGAAATATCGGCCATGAGGACATTGGCGCCTTCTTTGGCGAAGAGGATACAGGTTTCAAGACCGATTCCTCTGGGGAAGGTGTTAGTATATGTTGATGATTGATTTGATTTTTGATATAGAATTTCCCATGTAACACTCTCTCGATCCGCTCAAATAAAGTCGTCGCTCGACCCTTTGAAAAATGAAGGAGGTCACGTGTGTGGCCATACCAAACTCTCATCACTCGGAAGGATTTGATAAGGGCATAACTCTGAACAAAGAAGAGAAAGCAGATACGATACTCATCGTCCTGATTTTTCAAATCTCGTAGATCCCGAATCACGCCGAAAAATCTATATCAGAACAAAAGGGACATGACTCACCCAGCAGCACCAGTAACGATAGCATTTTTACGATGCAGTCTTCCCATTTGGAAGCTGTTGATGGTAGGAACTTCTCCGCTGCCAGCCATGTTGAATATATTAATGATTTGAATACGGTGTTCTATTGAAGATCCTGTCAGCGATTGATGAATTCTCCACCCAAGAAAGCGTTGTGTTTATAATGTTCTTGTGACAAACAAATGCTACTTGACTCTCTTGCAACGAAAATAGAAACTTACTCTTTGTTCCTGATATAGATGTGTCTGGTGGTGTCGCAAAGAAGAAGGTCAAAAAGTTTCAATAGAGTTGTTGAAAACTATTACTCTTTTGAAGAATTGTAGAAGTGTAGAAGTCACTCGAAATGATCAGAAGATTTGTTATGAAATATTATTTGTGATGACAATTGAATTTAAGAGAGAGAATGTGGATGCTGATGTGTCACTGGTATCAAGTACGGAGCACACACACACACGCACACACACACACACACACACACACACACACACGCTCATACACTTGGTCCGTTCTCGGTGGGCAGTGGAGGGCAAAGTGGTAGGATTCGTTATCGTTCCGAAGAACATCCATGGATTGTTTCCCGAAACACGATTCAGGTGTTTAATGAATGGCAAATGAAACTCACCGCTGCTTTTCTGATAAAGGGAGATTGAAGTGACTGAGCCGATAGGGAAAAGAGGATGAATCGTAAATCTGTTATAATGCTCTCCAAACTCCCAAGAAAGCCGGGGTTCAATGACTGAATCAGGAAATAGAAACCCCCAGATGATGATTTGAGATATGGGTCATTGGCTGTAGGGTATGGGTAATGTGTGATGGGTATTGGTTCTAATTGATACAACACAGCTTTTGGATGATGTTTCGTGTCTACTACCTCATCTCATTGTGTATATATATATACTGGTTGCTTTGATGTCCCCACGTAGGTATTGGTTGCTTTGCTATGGCAGCCTTTGCGAGTTGAGAGTCTGAGTCTAGATGAAGTACACCATCCTGTCGCGGGGTACAGAGGAGTGAGACTCCCAATCTCTTGAATGGTGATAGATGATGATCAGATGATCATAATTGTCATGAGCGATCTCCTCAAATGGTGGGCGCTATGGATTTCTAAAGAGACTATCAATGCTGTCGTGATTGATATTGCTGTCGTTACTGTTGACTAATGAAGTCATAACGATACGCCCTTTACACGAATCTTCGTGTAATCACTTGGGAACAGATCAATAGGTACATGTAGATGTAGTTATCTACTATTCTCGTTACATATCATGATTTCGTGGGATAATTTGCTGGGCATTGATGCACTGCACAGTTGTTCGGTAGATGGCTGCATTTCAATCATTTACGGTAAGATATGTTGCCACTTTAATCGAGAAGGATCATCCGAACATCCACCGACCCTCATGAAATCCGCCAAGCGATGGTCGTGTGAAGGATGATGATATTAAAGCAGCATTCACAATAGCCCCTCGCTTTATCGCAGAATCTCTTATCGTAAATTGTAAGGAAACTTCCTTGCTTTACTCTCACCACTCTTTTCCCCCTCTTGAGGTGTACAACAATTGAAACCTCCCTCCACATCCAACAAGCCAGATCCCAGATATCCCTTCAACTCAATCTGCCAATCGTTCTCAAAGATACCGAGCTTAACAACTAACATTCACTACTTACGATTCCCTCTCAACTCAACGACAAGATGCCAGATACTCCGGAATGGATAGCTTCACACAAGCAATGGGATGAAAAGACGGCCGAGAATCTCACCGCACTTCTCGAAAATGATACCAAAGTGAAATTGGCCGGTATTGATGTCGATGGTATATTGCGCGGGAAGCTTGTCTCCAAGAAGAAGTTCCTTGGTATTGCGAAGGAAGGGTTCGGATTCTGTTCAGTCATCTTCGGTTGGGATATGCATGATCAGACATATTTCAAGGAATTGAAAATCAGTAATGCAGAGAATGGTTATCATGATATTATTGCGATTCCCGATTTGAGTAGTTTTAGAAGGATACCTTGGGAAGATAATGTGCCATTCTTTTTAATCAGCTTTTATGATCCGGATTCCGGAAAGCCGGTTTCTGCATGCCCGAGGGGATTGTTGAAGACTGCAGTGGAAAAGCTACAAGCCAATGGTTTGGGTGCAATGGCTGGAGGTATGAGCATCTCTGAATTCTCATAGAGGACGTAACTAACAAGATTAAGCTGAATACGAATTCTTCCAATTCAAAGCGCCGGCGAGCAATCCTCATGCACCAATTTCCGAACGAAACACATCTTCAACAGCAACCTTCCTAAGGGAAAACCCCGTCGATTCATTACCTTCGTTGACCGAAGGAATGTTTGGATACAGTTTAACTAGACCAGTACACAACCAAGATTATTATTACGGGATATATGATGCATGCGAACAATTCAATTGTGGGATAGAAGGATGGCATACAGAGAGTGGACCAGGTGTTTTTGAGGCAGCTTTGGCGTTTGGAGAGATTCAGCAAATGGCAGACAAAGCAAGCTTGTTCAAGTAAGTTTGGAGATCTCCCTATCATTTCAAGGGCGAGAGGCTAATATTGTTAGATATGTTGTTAAATCAGTAGCAACAAAATACGGCATTACCCCATGCTTTATGGCCAAGCCACGTCAAGGGCTTCCCGGAAATAGTGGGCACATGCATGTTTCGATCGTCGACAAAGATGGCAAGAATCTTTTCTTCCGAGAAACTAAAGACACAGAGGCAAAATGGAAGGATATTGAGAATCTTTCGGATATGGGGCGTCATTTCCTCGCTGGAGTATTGGAAGGCCTTCCATATGTCATGCCACTTCTCGCACCAACAGTCAACTCTTACAAACGTCTAGTCGAAAATTTCTGGGCTCCAGTAACAGTATCTTGGGGTCTTGAGCATCGTGCAGCTTCTGTTCGTTTAATCGCACCTCCAACTTCCAAACCCGGGGCCACACGTTTCGAAATTAGAGTGCCAGGTGCAGATACAAATCCATTCTACGTACTAGCAGCTATTCTAGCATTGGGATGGAGAGGAGTAGAAAAGAAATTAGAAATCCAACAACCACCATTAGGGAAAGGTCAAGATGTAGGAGGAAAAGCAGATCCAGGAGTTAGACTAGCGAAGAACCTGAAAGAAGCCACGGAGAAATTCATGGAGAAGGATAGTATAGCGAGAGAAGTATTTGGAGATGAATTCGTAGATCATTATGGTGGTACGAGGGAACATGAAATCAGATTGTGGGATGAGGCAGTAACGGATTGGGAGGTTAGAAGATATATTGAGAGTGTCTGATTATTGGATAGATGGGTACCATATTAAGAAATATGAAACCTTTATTTTGAACACCTGAAATTCGCACTGTTCACTGGTTTTATGGGCTCGTCCTTGTGTGGTATATGTATGTTAGTCTGTTGGTATGAGCTGATGTAGAATAGCTAGTATCTGCCTTTGACGAAAACTTCAAATTATTCCTCTGCTGCCACAATCCTCCATTTTTGGTGAACAATACCGGTAACTACCACACTCCCGATGTACTTCATTCCCTTGATTCTTTCCTATACCAAATTTTACGCATCCAACAAGCAAGCTGAGTAAGCACATGCATAATAGCTAGCCCTTGAAGGTGGGATGAATAGGTGTTTGTTGGGTGAAATGTTGCAATGGGGATCGTATGATTACCGACCACACCAATTAATACCTTCCATTCCCAGATACATTCAAGATACCGTAAATTAATTCTGAAATGCAGAATATCGAGATGAGTACGAATATATCTGATGGGAAGACTACTAATGTCCTATTCTATGGTCTTGGAGCGTAAGTCGCTATCTAATATTATACAAGCAGTTTGGGTCTGAGCTAATGCGGGGTTGCAGGATTGGCTCTGTTTATGCATTCATCCTAAGTCGAGTATCAAACGTACGATTAACTGTCGTAGCAAGGTCAAATTATCAGGCTGTAAAGGAGAATGTATGTTTAGTTTCATATCACGAGTAGCTCATCAAGAAAGCTAACATGCTTGATAGGGACTGAAGCTTATCAGTCAGAATCATGGAGAAAACACCTTTTACCCAGCTAATGGTTAGCCCTCGTTCTTAAACTTCATGTTCGTTACTATTATCCTATAGTCATCAAAACACCCGACGAAGCACCAGGTCATTATGATTACATAGTTTGCTCTAACAAAGCTATCGGCCAAGAAGCCGTAGCTAAATCTCTTGCACCAGTAATGTCAGAATCAACAACTATAGTACTTATCCAAAATGGCGTTGGAAACGAGGACCCGTTCCGAGCAATTCATCCTCAAAGTACCATTATTTCCTGCGTTGCGTGGACCGGCGCCATTCAAAACACGCCCGGTATCGTTCATCATACCAAAAGCGAGAATCTGCAACTCGGACTCTTCACAAACTCGAATGTATCAGCAGAAATTGAGAACCAACGATTAAAAATCTTTTCGGATCTATTATCCGCCGGCAAGACACCACATGAAGTTTTCTCGCCGTCCAGATTGCAGACCGCACGTTGGGAGAAAGTCATTTGGAATTGTGCATGGAATTGTCTAAGTACACTTACACGTCTCCATACACATGAGTGGCTCAGTTCTTCCCCAGAAGCTATGAACATGACGCGAACGCTTATGGGAGAGGTAGTTGCTGTTGCAAGGAAGATGGAGGTAGATATCAAAGATGATTTGATTGATAGATTGATAGAGAGGATACTAGGGATGCCGAGTATTGGTACGAGTATGTTAACTGATGCGTTGTGTGGGAGACAGTTAGAGTTAGATGTTATACTTGGAGTGCCGGTTAAGAAGGGAAGGGAGTTAGGGATGGATATGAGGGTTTGTGAGACGGTTTATACATTGCTTCAGGGAGTGGATTTAGGGTTGAGACAAGGAGGACCGAAGAGTACTTGAGATTGAGGACGCGATGAAATTGGGAGGCGAACGGTTTGTAATCTGTTCTAAAGAATGAGATGGAAGATCTTGTGTTTTTTCATGATTTGTGGTCTAGATCGCTATAGAACTCGTGTTTTTGTCTACCAATATGCTGACAATTATTTATTCGACATTAAGATACAACAACTCTGAAAGACATGACTCGGTATCGGCGGAACTGACAACAATACGAAACATTCCTTCACCAAATGTGCCTTTAAAGTAATACAATCCGATATATAATATACACAACACCTTATCAAACGGATCGACATTTCGACCTGCCTATTCCGGATAGGTAGTTGTAAGATGCATCGCATCTGCATGTCCAGGGATCACCGGAAGTAGTGGGGTATATCCGGCTAGGCCACCCTTTTTCAACATCACAACAACATGACATCTCGAATACTACCGATTCATGTATAGGCATCAATATTATATACTTTCTGAATAATCATAGTACGCCATTTTACTGTGTTGATGAATTATTGGATACCTAGATTGAATCATCTAGGCAGAAACTTCTACTCCTTTCCTCAAATACCCTTGACATTTCGCCGCCCTTGATATCTCACTCGCCTTCCTCAAAACATTTATCCCGAAACAATTTTCCAATTCTTCCCCTTTACCATAACCGAGATATTCTTGGCATTCTTAAACGCTTCCATTCAGATAACATACCGTAAATATGTCTCTCCAAACCTTCCACCTCTTTTCCGCCCTTCCAAAAGAACTCCGCGATCTAGTCTGGCTTCATGCTCTCCCTCATCCTCGTATAATAGGGGTTGAGGAAACTTTTGAATCACTCTCCCATTTTGAAAAGAGAACTTTTGGAAAAGAAATTGATGATAGGAATGTTCATCCCGATTTGGAATATTTTGGGATCGATATGATGGCGCCGATGATACAGGAATTCGTGTTGGATAATGGGTTGGATGTTGAGATTGGGTATTTAGAATCTGAAGGAGACGCAATGAGGCAGAAGGAGAAGGATAAGGGGAAAGAGAAAGTAGAAAGAGAGTTTGTACCTCTGTATTTGAAATCAATGGACCCTCATTACCGACAAGGAATCACTCCCTCCCGGCTTTCTGATCCCCTCCTCTACTCCTACTACCAAGCGACCCGCCGCGGATCCCTTTATTCCCATTCTCCCATCCCCTCTCTCCTTAAAACCTGTCGCGACTCTCGCTCCTGCATGCAACGCCTCGGCTACACTCTCACCTTCTCCACGCGCACTTCTTCTCCCCGCGTTTGGTTCAACTACACTCAAGACATCCTCTTCCTGCGTGCCCTTGATTCTGATATCAACGAAGGAATCATGTCTGAGCTTGTCGACGGCACCGGAACAAACATCGGACAATTTCGTCCTGCGGAATTCACACAGGTGAGACGCCTCGCGCTCGATTTCTCAAAGTGGATAAGTTGGGACGAACACTGGCAGTATGAGATCTTGCGAGTCGTGAGACTTTTTCGGAACTTAGATGAGCTGTTCTTGGTATTAAACTGCGATTGGTGGTTTCAGGATATTCGCGGGGGGTTTATCACGGGACTTCCTAAACATCCTACTTTTTCGTCTGCTTCTTCTTCCCCTAGGAATCCTTATTTCTCCCCTGATTCTGCATCCTCGCGTCCATTCCCTATTCCCGAGCATTGGAAATCAGGAGGCGGGATAGATTGGAGTCATGGTGGAGGAACCACGTTGAAAACTCCGGCAAATTCATCGTTTCCATGGGGATTTAGAAAAATAGAAAACGAAGGGGATTTTTGGAGAAATTATGTGACCCCTACGCCTGGGACGTTCGCGCTGACGAATGATGGGAATTACCGGTTTAAGATTAGAGAGTTGGAGAGGAGGGGGGAGGGGAATGCGAGGGGAGAGAAAAAAGATTTTTTTGAGGAGTGGAAGAGAGAGGTGGAGGGGAGTTTGAGGGTGAAGTGGGAGGAGGATGGAGAGAGAGGTGGTGGAGAGTGGAGAGTGCCGAAGATACAGTCGGTTTTCTTGAGACAGGAGGATGGTTTGGATAACATTTAATCTGGAGATTTTATCTGTTTGAATATTAGACGAGATATCTCCCAGCTTTTCGTCTGATAATACACTCTGATTGAAAATATAAACAAAAGAGATTCCATACGCGATTTTTTACCCTCTGCACTCCACGTTTCCATCCATCCACCACCAAGATATCACCACGTTTATAAACAATTGTTTAGGTGAATACTTACTTTCTATTCACTATCACTCATCCATCATTGTAAAGATGACACGCGAAAATCAAAAGTCGGGGAGGAAGTTTAAGCCCAAGCCACGAAGGGCAACACCAGCAGAGAGGAGAGCGAGAAAAGAGGCAGAGGAGGCGAGACTACAGTCTGAGGCCAGTGCTGCCGCTACAGCTCAGGCAGCTAGACTTGGTAAGTTTGAGGATTTTGTGTACAGAGAGAGACTCGATACTTGACGTGGGAAAATGTTTTTGGATCCTTTTGTGAGGTTTTGGGATGGATTGGAGTGTTGATTGTGTGAAGATCTGTGATTGGGAATGGTGATATTATGTTTTGCTATGTTATGGTGGAATCAATGAGTGTCTACTGAGCGCCGTGAACATCAGTTTTGCTGAAACTCTCACATTTGATGTGTTAAAGATCAGTTGGAATGTCTATCGTTTCAAATCCGGTGCTAATATTCCTTTCTTTGATAGAGGAGCAAAGAATTGAGAGAGAGGCGGAGGAGATAGAAGGGAGAGAGAATGCTGTGACTGCGGCTGCAGAAGCTGCTGCTATTTGTCCTGGCTCTATTCTTTCTCCCGGCGAGGGAGGTGTTAGTGGACAGGATGATGAGGGGATGAGAGGAAGAAGTGGTGTTGTTCCGGGAGCTGGCGGTGGAGCCATACATCAGAATTTGGTCTCACGGCAGAACGTAAGGAATTTCCTTCTACTATTTCTGAGAACCACTTATGGATCATTCAACATTTCAAACATTTCCTCGCATCCAAACATCATCGATAGACACAGCTAATCATCTTCTCACTCATCAATAGCCCTAACCCCAGAGCAGCAATCTGCTCGAAGACTCCACCTTGCGCTCCGCCGTCGAGCAGCAGATGCCCGCCGCAAAGAAGCACGTCGCGCTGCGCGAAGAAAAGAGTGCGCCGGTCTCATCAAGAAAGTGCGCAATCTGCGGATCGCAGGGCACGCCGCTCCTAGTGGCAATATCGACGATGAGGAAGAAGATGATGAAGATGATGAAGATGAGATCTTCGAGTCTCTTTTTGCGAGTGGTGATTGGGGAGATGACGATGAGGAGAAAGATGGAGGTGTTAGTGGGGGTGGGGGTGGAGGACTTGGTGGAATGTTTGGTGCCCAAGCCATGATGGTTTAGATAGTTAACTTTTGTGTAGGAATAAAATATAGAGATCAAAAATAATCATTTGATGATCATTTCATACATTCATACACGTACTCTTTGGTATATTCGCTTCCTTCTCTTCCTCGATGTTCTCAACTCCGTCATCGTCGCTAGCTTCATAATCTTTGTCCATCGACTCCCTTGCGCACAAATAAATTAAGTCTTGATCGCTTTCAATCCCTTCATGTATAGTATGATGCAAACGTGACATGGTTTCAATGAAGAGTTCATAGGTTTACACGTCGCTATGATATGAGTTTAGCAACTTTTATGCGCCGGCATGAGATATTAGGGCGTTTTTCGTTTCCGCTACATGGAGAATACCTGAAAATTCATGTAGCCACGTTCGTTCCGTAAGAAGTTGGAATCCAGATTAACAATACTGGATACACATAAGACAATACTGCAAGTCCACTTAGACACAAAGCCATGGCCAGCTACATCAAATGACAAATTGCTCGCTAGATATTCACCCATTGATAAACCCTCACCTTCTCCATACCCCCGCAAACTGAAGCGCATTATACAGACCTAGTGCAATGGTAGTATATCGCGTTGTGGGTGACGGCTAAAAGTGGGTCCA
This sequence comes from Botrytis tulipae, assembly GCA_004786125.1. Lineage (NCBI taxonomy): Eukaryota > Fungi > Ascomycota > Leotiomycetes > Helotiales > Sclerotiniaceae > Botrytis > Botrytis tulipae. The sequence goes on from PQXH01000026.1 coordinate 72,165, forward strand.
TACGGACTCCAAACAATCCATAGGTTTGATTCCTAGCAAGTGCAATCCCGAGGAGGTTCAAGTCCTTCCACGTAGATCTCTTTGGATCTATAGGATTAATCTGGTTGATTGGCGAATATGTGACTTAACCGTCATAACCGCATGTTGAAGCCGTGATTGGTTCATTCATATAGTGATATTGACGAAACAGCAAGTTACGCGGGATTGCACTTGCAATTGGTTTTTTGATCTTCCATTCTCTCTTTTCATTTTTGGCTCCCATATGTAAAATCTTCTCACTTTCTTTCCAGCTTGAAATTCGCATTTCAGATGAACAAAAAAAAAAAAAAGACTTGTTGTTTTACGCTTAGGTTCCGTATTACGATGGTCGTCATAAGTCTGACCCATGTCTACTCACTCAACTTTCATGTAAGCCGGGCGCATTGAAACTACACAAAAAAGTCACCCCATCCACAAGATCCTCGCAATCTACATGAATACACATCTTCTCTCCAAAAACCAAACCATGCCCCTGCTCTCAGAGCCGTCTTATTTGTAGATTAATTCCCCCTCGCTTGCTATCTCGCCCACCCTTCTCGCTTCACCCCCTTTTCCTACCTATCTATCTCTCTGCATTTCAAACCTCCTTATACCTAGTACATTCCAATTTAACACTCAGCTCAGAAAAAAACCTTCCTAACCACCTTCCGCGCTCCCCTCTAGAGCCTCCGAAAAAAGAGACCACAACCGTTACCATACCATGTCCCTAACACAGGCTCACATTTGCTCCATCCGCCCTAATAATTCCTGCAAATTTCGTTCCAGTTACTGGGATCGTTGTGGTTCGTGAAGTGAAGTATGCCAATTCCTATCTTTACCCGATCTTGGGATTCCTTTCCTGTTAGATACATATCAGATGTTATGGATGTCCACCTGACGCTTTGTTGGGAGACGGCAACTTGTTGGATTGAGGAAGGAACGCAGACCCCAGGAGGTTGCGATTGGACGGCTCGTAGAGAACAGGAGAGTTTGGCGAAAGGCAGATTGAAAGTTGAAGGATGCTTAGTATTGACACCGCTGAGTGCACATTAGAGGAAAGGAGGAAAGTTGTACTGAAAGGCGCACTGGAATGAGAATTGAAAACGGGCAGTTGAAATTTGAAATCAATCAATTAATATTAACATACTCCTCAAACTATATCTGACCTCCTCAACTATTCCATTTCATAGTCTTCCTCAAAACCCGCTTCATCTTCGACAACCATTTCCCCGTCATCTGCTCGTTCATATTCTTCTCCATACTCCATCTCTCCATCATCCTCTGCTTCCAAGTCTTCATCTTCTGCATTGGCATATGACCGTGTGTTCCTGGTCTTAGGAGGGGGCCTATCAAGACCCATATCCACTTCTTCATCATCGTCATCCTCTGCAGCAGCGTTATTCATCAGGTAATTCGTGAGTCCGCCAGGAGGTCTTCGAAGAATCGGTTGATTTTCCGCATTTACGGTCTTCTTCCTGCCACCATGTCTTATCTTCCGCCCGTCTGGTCCAATGCCTCTCAACTTATCTTCCGCGGCCAAAATCTCAGCATCCTTAGCCATCTGATCTAACCTTTGCTGTCCATCAGATTTCCTCATTTTCCCTGTCGCCATAGCTTTTCGAATTCGTGCTACTTCGGCTGCTTGTTTTTGTTTCATGACCGCCCTCCATTGTCGATTGGTATTTCTTCTTTGAGCCATTACTGTAACATGATCCCTTTCGCGCCTCGATTCTTTAATCTGAATCAAGGATTGCAAAAAGAATGCTTGATTTTTTCGCTGCTCAGAAGCTGCTACACCAACCGGTATCTTCAGCTCACGAATATTACCCGATCTCCAAAAGTAACTGCGATCCTTCCCACCAGAATCCGGATCTTTGTCTTCGACTTTGGTGTTGACAGAAGTTATGCGCGCTGAGCTCGCAGCTAGTAAATCGACGTCGTTTGATACGGATTGTAAAATAGGTAATTTACTCGCGGGATCGTGTGCTGTGAAAAGCAGCTCTGTGCCCATATTTTCTTCCCATCGACAGTGATATATATTTCCCTCATAAGACACAACTGGGTGATCTTCATGCAACCCTAATATTTGCACTTCTGGTTTGGGCGCCGCTGAAGCTTCTCCTCCACGTTGGGTATCTGCGATGAAAGTCGAGTATTGTTCTCCAGTTGATTTCTTGGGAGCTTCGACGGATTTCTGTTCTATCGGTACTTGCTCAGGTGGTGCAGCTTCAGCTTCTGAAAGCTCTTCTTCTTCACGCTCTGCCATTTCATCATCGTCCTCATCGTCCTCGGCATCGGGTGATGTCTTCCCTCTTCCTTTCCCCTTGCCTTTAGCTTTCACAGATTTGTCCTTATCAGTTACGATGGTAGTCGAATCTCCGAGATGTCTTCGATGTTTTCCAAGACCAGGATTTAACCATTTCTTAGCATTGCGACGAGGATGCGTTTTCACCAATTTTCTTTTGATAGGAACATTTGGATTTGTTAAATCGAGAGTTACATAAAATATCTATCGCACATGTTAAAACTTGATAATAAATAAGAGCTTCTGGGAATAATTGCCTCTTTTTCTGTAGTAGAATATTCGTATTCGTATTCGTCCTCATCTTCTTCTTCCTCTACAGTGTCTGCGACATTGATGCTCATAGGCATTGAGTATGGATTTGGAGGTGGGGCATCTGCTATAGAAGCAGAGCCATGTTGATCGGCCATCAGGGTCTATGGTATGGGTGTAATGTTCGATGGATGATTAGAAGCAGAGGCATCTGGTATGGCGCTCGTAAAGTTACGAGGAAATATAGATTAAATTTTGCCAAAAAATTATAAATAAATAATGAAGGAGTTTTGTGATGAGAGCTTGACGTTGACGGAAATTTGTGAATGCCTCAGGCCTGATATATTTTCAACCTCGACTCAATAGGGTGTTGGTTCAAAAGTATATTCATCTTCTTTTGTATGGAGTCATATTTCTGTTTCTCTTCTAGGAGACTGGAGACTGTATTGTTTCGACTTCCTCAAAATTTCCATTTATATCAATCTAAAAAAGCCTCAAAACATGAATTTGGATCCGCAAATAAACTTCATGGATATATAAGATTTCGGCATCAAATTCCAACCAATAATTTCATAACTCTCAACCTTGTGTTTGGAGCAAGAAACTAACTCAACGGCAGCAGGATGGGTTATTTTAGAGTTTTGATGATTGTGATTGCTGTGGTCGTTCTTGATATCTCCGTGAAATATGGACTGCACTGCGTTTGAAGAAGTGTCAACAGAAGACCAATTCTTCTGCTCTCAACAAAAGCTTTGCATCCTCGCCTGAACAACTACGCAGTGATCCCACACTCTTCTTGATCGCCACAATATTCCTCATAAGATAGCATACATTCCTCGTCTACATCATTTAAAGAAGATGGCCATAGTTTGCAGTTCTCACAGAGGCTGCCTTGTGGAGGATGCTTGAAAGCATGACAGTCACTTCTCTAGCGTTCCCATAATATGTGGAACGATAGCATAAGGAGCCTCTGTAGCAGGATGTGTCAAATCAACCTTACTCCATTTTCCAACTCCTCTCAAAGACTTCTCCGTGTCCCTTTTGAGGGAGCAACCGCCCAAGAAATGAGGCCAAGCGATATTGATCAAAGCTAAGTATGAATTAGTTTTGCTCGGCTCAATCCCGTAGATCAGAACTTACATTGATACTTGTCAGTCCAATGTCCCTGGTCCTTGATCACATGTTCATAAACTGCCCAGATACCCCCCTTTCTCAACTTCTTATACAAATCCTTAATCATCTCCTCGGGTTGCCCAACACTACACAAACACAAAATGGTAACGACAGAGTCCACACTGTCATCTTCAATGCCCCATTTCGTCAACCCCTCAACTCCACATTCGGCAATCTCATAGATATCAGTGAGACCTGCCTCCTTAATTCTCCTTCTCAAAGCTTCATAATGATCACGATTTGGTTCTACACCATAAATCTTTGTGACCTTTGATTTATCAAAAACATGTAGCCACTAGCATCTGTTAGCCACTGACACATTTACCTCCACCTTCCTTTCATCAACATGACGATATCGAACAAACATACCTCACCACTACCAGGACCAATATCTAGTACAACACCTCTAGCAGCTTTAATCATAGGCTCTGCATTTGTACTTGCAGACTCTCTAACACGAGGCCCATAAACTGCCCAAAACCGTGCAAACCATGCGTCTTTGAACTTGTCAACAGAACTTAAAGTAGCGATATTGGAAGAGGTGAGAAGGGAAACAATGGTGCCAGGTAGAAATGTAGCAGAGGCAAACATGAACTGAACAGGGAAGTAAAGGTGTTGAAGCACATCTATGATATATTCTTTGGTATTCATCGTGAGCAGGAAAATAGAGAAAGGGAAGTGGGGTAAAGCAGAAATAATGGGCAAAAATACGAGGAAATCGGTGGGTGGGAAATCCAGCTTTTTTATATCGTCCAAACACTCGTCAGCTTCATGGGGTAGGTGGAAAAAGTGCAGATGAAGGATGGGTGATATCGAAGAGTGGATGCTTGATTGGTCAGTCGAGGTGTCTAGGTCCGACGTGATAGTCCCACCTTCATAAATCCACCCCTTTGACAACGACATCCATCTTTGTTTTTATATCCATAAATCTCAAAGACGACACATTGCATTGATGTTCGATCTTGCCCCGGAAGATGCTATGAAACACTCTCGAATGTATAAGAAGTATCTTGATATATCTGAGAATGTATTTTCTTGAGGGTTTCGGTCCCACCGCGTTTCTAGAGTTCAGAACAAGCGTTCAGCACAGAATTGCGAGGTTATCACTTTCCTAGGGGACCTCTGATGGATCTTTGAATCATTTCTTCCGCTCAATGTACTTATGCTTTATATTTCCTATTGTTTCCGCGGTAAGATACAGAGTTCGGGGCCTCCCGATATCTAAAATCTTCTCATCGTCGCTTCATCGACTTTCACGCAAATTCCACAAAGTGCTTCCTTCGGGGGAAAGAGAGCAACAATGTGTGAGAAGTGTTGGGTGTTCGTGGCTCTATCCGCTTGCTACACTCGACATCAATCTCTTGGTTATCATTTGTGGAATTACTGATGGCATGGAATCCTATGGAATTAGAATGGTTGGTAATCTATGAGGGATTTCTAGATATCTGTAGGGTATGTCAGCTAGGTTGATACCGAAGATTATATTGACGTGTCAGACAATACTCCAGCGAGTTCTAATATGGAAGGTGTTGGATAGTTAATGCAAGGAATTCGTAAGTACCATGCACATCTGGTCGTCTATGGTATTCATTTGTTCAAGTGTGAAATAGACACTATGTGTGATGCGGTCGAGCATGCCTACGGTAAGATTATTCTTAGGACGAAGTTCCGATTTCTTAGTACTCATTCTGTTTTTACCATCATTATTGCTGTATACACTGATCATATCTTTTCGACTTTCACATTCCAATCACGTTTTCTTCCATTTTCCATCGTCCATTGACTTCTCAGTATCTACCCTTCAAAGCCTTCTTTCAGCTCTGGTACTTTCCCAATCATCAATCACTCTCTTCTTCATTTCAAGTTATCGGCACTCTTTCACTGAATTTTCTTTTCGGCAAAATTTTCCCTCTCAGGACCCTGTCATTCCACTCCTTACTTTCCTGCCCATCTCAGCTTTATTGACCCGGGAGAACCAACGTCTTCTCGCTGGTCTACACAATTTAAAAGGCACTGCGTAGACCAGTCGCGAATCAATTATGGGCTAGCGAGCAATGATGTGTATCAATCAAGCCACGAACCTTCAATATTACTCAGGTGAGAAATAAATCTCGATACTGCAGCCCAGAAACATATGATACATAATACTCACTACCTACTCTACAGATTCATGGTATCACCATCCCTTCTCAGACTCCCACTCAACAGTTATCCCATCTCATACATGCCCATCACTCTCATCTTGATCTTCACAATATACTTTTCTGTTGTAAAAATATATTGAGATTTATCATGCATGATTATTCTGGCAATTAGAAATCTTGTAGAGAAATATACCGAGGGAGACTATGCCTGAAGCAAGAATTCTGGAAGTGGGAGGAGAAGGTGTAAGATTGATCACCAGAAATGGAAGAAAGCAGGGCTATCGACGGGAACGAGGGGCATGCCAGTGGAGAGATAAAAGCCTGGGAATACAAGATGGAAATTTTTGGACTGGTGATGGTTGAAGGAAGTTAATCATTTTTTTCGTGGAAATTATGTCGAATGTCTTGAATAAATGTAAGAATTTTTAGAAATGTGTCTTTCATCACTAGCGATCATGGAAATTCATATAATGCAAAAATTTGATGATACAAGGATATATACATACGAATCCTCATCTGAAAACTGTATCCTCTATTTTCAACCCACGCTCCACCACAAATGCCCAAAGTGCAAAAACCTATTGCCATTCGGGCTTGAAAACCTCCTTACTCCATGGCTCACTCGTCAAATTCGTCAAACCCTTAATATTCTCACAAGTCTTCCTTCCACTCATTGGTCCTGGACTTGGTACCTTAACACCTCCCTTATTATAAATTCTTCCTGCGTCCTCTCCAACCTCAGATCCAGACTTGACATTGCCATCTTCGCCTGTAATGGCACCTTTTCCAGCTTCCGAATTGGCAATTTCCGAGGCGCTGGATTGAAGTGCCTTGAGTAATGTGACGGTTGACTCGGGTGTCAAATCTTCGTAGAAATCGTCGTTGATTTGAACCATTGGGGCATTTACACATGCGCCCAGACATTCGACTTCGACAAAGGTAAATAATCCGTCCTTTGTGGTGTGGCCAGGCTTGATACCAAGGTGCCCTTCGATTGCCTTGACGATTGCATCACTTCCACATCCACCCAATTGACAAGGAGTCTATTTATCGGAGAATCACATTAGTACTTGTTAAGAAGGCGGAAATCCTCCGCCAACTTGGAGAAAACATACTGTAGTACAAGCTTGTACATGGAATTTGCCCACTGGAGTTCTGTTATACATAGTATAAAAGGTAGCCACTTCATAAACTCTCATAGGAGGCATTTCCAATAATCTAGCAACTTCGTTCATAACACTCAAACTAGTAAATCCATGTTGACGTTGTCCAAGATCGAGAATCGGCATAACAGCTGCCTTTTTGTATTGTGGGGGGTATTTCTTGAGGATCTCTTCGATGATCTTCTCATTTTGAGGTGTGAATTTGAAAGGAATAGAGGCATTGTTGTCGGGTGTATCGCGATGCTGTGGGACTTCATGTCAGTAGCTAGACGGTACAATCGGAGCTCCATGAGGAAGACATACAACCATGAGGGAATCGCTGGATAATCTGCTAGCAGCAACAAATGACCGAAATTGTGATCTTGAAGCTATTCTTGCTGGTCTGAATGCTGATCGGAAAACGAAGGGTGTTATTTTGGAGGCCATTGTCGCGGTGATGTGGCGCAATGGCGAATTGTTACTTGAGGAGATATTTATCTATGATGTTGATTGATTTTAGTTCTCGGATGGTCACCGTATTGGTATCGTCCATTGTTTAATTGGCCGATAGATTTGGTGGTAAATTTGAGCATGACACGGGTATATTTCGGTATGAGTGGGATGTGTTCAATCTTGCTTCCCCTCATCATTGTGATTCAACTTCTATTTTCTGCACATATTAAAATCTTGTTGCTCAAACTCTGGTATGATTTGAGTATAATCGTCTGATCATCATCGTCCTCAATGCTTTTTATTCAAATCATTTCTTGTTCCTCCAAGTATTGCCATTCTATGAGTACTCATTTTTCACAGCTACCTTTTCACGAGTTTCCTGATTTGAGTTCTATTTCTGATTTCTTCATCAATCAACTTTCAAAGTAGGTCACTTTCATCGGTCATGTGAAGGTTCGAGCCGGGCATCAAGTTTTGAAGTTTTGTCCTGATACATTCTACAATTTCCTGATCTAAATATGAGATTTTACATTTGGCCCTCGGGAGATCTACCCCATTGGCACCATTGTTTGTCCTGATCATACCTTTTCTATACAAGTCCCTGTTCTAGACGACAGTCCGCGATTCATAATTCAAATGCTGTTTATCAAAGAAGACAATCTCAGATTCTTTATCTCATGTTGAATGCTTTCTATCTACCCTTTCCCTATGATATGGTGGGGCAAAATGATAGACCGAGCTTTGGATGATAGCTCCAGTGACCGGACCGAACCACCAAATCCATTGATCTTGAGGTTTATGTTAGCAGCGACTTTAGCTTAGGGAGGAAGTCCCACTCACAAGCGAAGTTGCCTCTCGCAACTGCAAAGGCAAAGCATCTCGCTGGATTCAATCCCGCTCCCGGGTATCCAGGTGCAAGATTAATACTAGAAAATGACACAAGGCCTAGTGTACAACCAACCATGAATGGACCTAGGCGTGGCCCAAAGAGTTGCGCCTGTCGGGGATCAAGAGCAGTACCAAATGATAAAATCCTATGTCGTCAGATCAAGGCGAGATAAGAAGATTCTGAGACTTACAGCATGACACATGACAAAATTGACTCTATCAGGTAAGCCTGTCCTTCGCTGACGTTTGTCGTTTCAAGGAAACATCCTCCTCCATTGTATCTTTCGCCTGTTAACTTACTACTAAGCGCCCATTTTTATAGAAGAGCTTCTTAACCCTGACAACCCTTTGCAAGTCCATCACTACTTGGTGTCTTGTGTCTCGAATCTTGAAAATGGGAGTCAACTCACATTAAAGTTCTCTGCTCTCCTAAGCTTCCTCTGATCAAACCACCCGCAAGTGCTGCTCCGGTTGTCTGTCCTACCATGTACAACATTCCTCTTGGAAATCCGGTAAGTCCAGTGACGACCGTCGCAAAAGTGATGATTGGATTCATATGACCACCAGAAGCTGGAGCGAATGCACAAATGAATAGTGTCAAAAGAAAAATATTGGTAACGCCAACATACGCCGCAATTTGTGTAGTGTCAGAATTTCGAATTGCAATACTGATAAAGGCAGACAGATAGCATAGGCATGTTGTTCCTACGAATTCTATAAACTATGGAAAGGAGAGTCAGTGGTAGGTCAAGGAAAGATTCATGGGAGCGACATACAGCACTTTTCCAAACCGTTACATCACTCCATCCATCGGTGAAGAAATTACCAATCCGATCACTGAATCCACTACTTTTCGATAATTTTCGTTTATCTTTCCTTAAATCTGGAGCAAAGGATCCCGGAAACTGCGCACATGATGCAGAAATTAGTTGAATTTCTTCGTTTGGAGGACTTTCCGACTCCTCGGAAATCGGAAGGGTAATTTTGAAGTTTCCTGGAGCACCCATTGTGAATCTAATTGACATACAAACAGAAGAAACAACCTTGGAAAACTTTGGTTGAATTGGCGTTCCTATTCAAGACTGTTAATGTAGTAGATGTTGCTGCAAGCTGCTGATTCATCAGAAGCGAGAACGGTGAATGGACCAGGAGTCGACCATGCACATTGATTTCCACGACAAAATTAACATCACAATACCCAGGAAAATTGTGAAACTTTGGGTCAATACAAACACTTCGTCGGAACTCTCCTCAATACACAAACAAAAATTTGGTACTTCTCGTCCATCAATATCCACTGAAAGGGTGTCAGCTGCTCAATCCACTTCGCCTGGCGCATTTGATCGGAGAACAAAGACATCTAATGCGCCACATATCTTCATGCTCAGTGAACTTTCCGCATTTTTCAATGACAGATTATTATCCACACTATCAATCAGTCAATACCTCCAGCTATCCATGATTGCCCAGGTGCACAAGAAAGCATTTTTCGGTAATGATCAGCCACAACTGCAGCCACACGTCAAGCAAACTCGCTCTACTGGACGAGGTTAACCACGATCATGCAATACTGCCAACTTCCCAACAACTTTCTGCCATATTTGAGTAGATATTTGAGGCCTGAGAGATCATTTGGTCATTGAATTTAAAGATCGATAAAATTAATACACGATGTATTGAGTTCATCTCCTGCTTGGTAGCTGAATCTTATATCTTCTCGTACATCACATGTCATCTTCTCTACCGTTTTTCGAATTCTACATAACGCATGGGGTATTTTCCACACTATCAAGTTTCTCCATATTTGGACTGTATGTGGTTTGACAGTCATCACCAATACATTTTGAGAATATTTCTTGGCTTACGGAACTACCAATGTATCAAAACAACGAATGAGTCTCTCTCGCATACACACTGATCATCGTGCGTTGTCAACCATACCTTATTTCAATTTCCTACATGGCAATCACATAAAGTAGCTTCCGGAGCAGAATACCCGTGCCGTTTCACCTTATGTACCTTTTTTAAGACGCCACAACCGTATTTCCAGGAAAATTCCCCGCAGATACCCATGTCTGCTCTTTCAGTACTTCAAACACTGTTGCTGATGGATCAGTACCTCAACTATAGCCATGAAACTTCTAGTTCCTTGTTTCAAATATGTATATACTACTCCTGCGTTTACATAAGATTCACAAGTTCCAGGGCATATTAAAGTGGCATGCGGGGCGGAGAACTTAATCCGGGCTTCAAGAAAATTCTTGAAAATAAAGAAGGGATTGGGCAAAAACCATGGCGATGGCGTAAGTGCGTCTCGGTCGGCTGCATATTACGAGTGAGTCGACCTGGTTTTCTTTGCTTCTGGCTGTCAAAGTGGTGTGATGTGTGCGGAGATAGAAATCTAGACATTATATCATCCCCTCACTTCCTTTCTCCTTTTTCAATCCCACAGTCAAGCGGCTTTTACTCACGATAACTCACCTCAACTATCAATACATACACAAATACGAAGAAAAGAACCCCAAACATTTGAAAAATGCACGGGACTGATATTTTAGCCTTGGCCCTTCGCATCGGCCAATTTGCTTTCAGTACCATCGTCGTCGGTCTTACAAGTTCACATCTTCACTCGGCCAGAACTGAACCATCATGGTCTAAGAAACGATTCATCTACACCGATGTTGTTGCTGCTTTAGGTCTATTCTTCTCCTTGTTCTTCATGTTGCCGTTCACTTGGAACTTCATTCATTGGCCGATCGACTTCTTGATGTTTGTTATGTATATGATTGCTTTTGGTTTACTTGTGGATGTATGTTATATCTTCCCTCATTTCGATCCTTCCTCTTACCTCCTCACCCCATCCCAATTTCATTTTCTACAACGACATGACATATGTATAGCTGCACATGACTAATCACAACGGATAAACTTAGTTCATCTCGCCCCTCAACTGCGGCAGTATATTCAACTGGTACGGCGTCTTCGGTTCTTCCGCTTGTGCGAGATGGAAATCAGATGTCGCTTTTACGTTCCTGGCTTCATTGTTCTTCCTCGGTTCTTTTCTCCTCGTACGTTCTCCCCTCTCTCTTCTCCACGTACTTTTCCCTTCCCTTGTTTTATCTCCTCCATTCAACAGTCCCAGTCAGACACCCCATAAATCTATCTCTCCCCTCTACCCAAATACTAACACATCATCACAAAGGGAACATACATCCACCACCGCAACCGCCACACAATCGTCACCGACCAACCGGCCAATGGTCAACAAAACAATGGTCTCGGTGGTGCACGCAAGAGGTGGTATCGATCGCGTGCCGATCCATCGCGCATCTAATTTCTGCGCCCTTAGCTCTACTCTAAGTTTTGATGCGATTTTCTCGTGATTATCGACTCGGAGAGAAGTGAGATATCGTTGGAGTTGTGAAATGGGAAATAGGAGGAAGTATTAATGAGACGGCGGGACTGGATATGATGAGATCGGATATGAAAGATACCCCTTTCTTCTCTTTCCCCCTTATTTCTTTCCTTTTTCTGTATCTTTTTTCCTTGAAGTCATTCCCTACTTTTGATCGACAACAAACAGGCAGGCAGGCAGGTCGGCAGATTGGCTGCATGCCTGTCACCGTACATTATGATGAGAAGAGCTGAATGGTTTCGTTAATCTTTCCTTGGACATTATTGTCATGTACTCTTACCCATGTATTTATTTTGTGTGTAGGTCTCCTCTTAATATGAACGAATCTATGAGAGCGTATATTTGACGATTACACGAACTTTTACCCCTTCTTCTTATCATGGAAATGATGTGATGTGATGGCATAATAAAAAGATAACAAATGATGTAACATCAAAAAGAACTTCTAAAATTCGCTGCTGTGTCTCTGGGCTATTCATACATATTTCCATTCGCATTGCATCACTCACTCATTCAATCAGTTTCCGCTCCCGACACTGTTGTTTGATGACCACCTGGACTCCTTCAACTCCAATTCCGACTCGCTGTTCTCTACCCCGTTCACACATATATGCATCAAAGTTCGTCCTTCCCTCCCGTAACAGGCGTCTCGGGCCTTCCACTGTCTTTTGCCAAATCGATTCCATTCTTCTTCCTCCACTTTTCCCACAGAGCCCAGAAATCCTTCTCCATACCCTTATCCATCTGATCCGGCAATACGACTGTGTACTCCACAACTAAATCTCCGAATTGCGTATCATGATAAGCACTATCTCCATCCTCATGCCATTTTGGCATTCCTTCTCCTTTAACATGCTCCACATGACCCGGCTGAACAGTTTGTCCCCTTTCGCGAGAGAGTTGCACGATGTGTCCGTCTAAGTGTGTAAGATTTCGAGTCCATGATCCCATCCATGCTTCTCTCAATGAGAGCATTTCGCGCCAATGAAGATTATCGCCCTTACGACGGAAGAATGTCCCGTCAACTTTTAATTCATTGTCTTCTTCGAGATTCGCTTCCTTCTCAACTAAAGTAACGTGAAGATCACCGGCAACCCAATCGGGAGATTCGTCGGCTTCGTTTTCATAGTTTATCGTTCGGCCCTTGGGGGCTCCGCGCTCGATAACTAGCGAGTGCGTCTGGACTTTGCGGATGACGCGAGAACCGGAACAGACGGGACATTTGTGTTTGATTGTTTGTCCTTTTCCGTCACAGTGATCACATTTTACCTGTACTTGTTGGAAGATTCCAGGCGCGAGTTGATGTTTCTTTAATTGGACTCCGTGGCCGTGGCATACGTTACATGTATCGACTTGACCGTCAGCAGATCCAGATCCTTCACATTCCTCACATATCATTTGTTTCTCGAGTTGAAATTCGGTGGTATGTCCATTGTAGAAATCGCGGAGGGGTATTCCTACTCGCACTTCCATATCGGGTCCTTTTCGTTGTCCATGGCCGCCGCCGAAATGTCCGCCTCCGCCAAAGAATCTTGAGAAAAGATCAAATGGGTCGTGGTGACCTCCACCTTGTCCTCCTCCTTGTCTTTGTTTTAGTCCTTCGTGTCCATATTGATCGTATATTTTGCGGGTTTCTGGGACGGAGAGGGCTTCGTAAGCTTCGGCGATTTCAACAAACTTTTGTTTGGCTGTTTCGTCTCCTCTGCATATCACATTAGTGGTGATTCTAGCTTCAATCGAGAGGTGACACATACGGGTTCTTATCCGGATGATACTTCTTGCTCAAAGTCCTATATGCGCGCTTGATATCTCTTTCTGAAGCTTGCTTGTCTATACCAAGAAGCTATTACACAATTAGCCTTTATTCTGCCCTCTCAATCTCCACACTCGCAAAGCTTCTAGAAGCTACAGAAAAAGAACATACTTGGTAGAAGTCCTCTGCGCAAGCTGCCAATTGCAGTATGCACAAGAATAAAAAGGTAAAAGGTAGCCACATCTTTGGGCCAGTTATGCGCTCACAAGGAGCTAGATAGATATTTTCTCTACACGAATTGAAATATATAAACTCAAGAAACCATGCGTATGTAGTCGGGGAATATCTAGTAAGAATAGAATTGCAAAACAAATCAATGTATTGCTCAATACAAAGGAACGTTAATTTGTACGTATTGTGTTGGATTTACAAAGAACATTGAAAAAGATACCAAGCTGGCCTTATTGATAGCATCGATAAGAGATTACAAGGGTCGATGAAATTTTATACGTTGACCTTCAGCGTTGCTTGATGTGATGGATGATGTCGGGTAATTATCGGTATTTCACGCTTGATGGTCTGCAGTTCAGGGACGTTCTTAACTTTCAAACCAATTTCACACAACGAAGTCATTTTGAGCCTTTAATTTCTTTATATTGGTCATCTTCTCCGCAAACCGGTGCAAAGTGAAGGTTGATGATCCATAGTTCTTCAAAGAGCAATATGCTTTTAGGTCCAGGCTCGCTGTGTAGTCTTCGAGATCCTCAGTCCACTCAGAGTCTAAGACTGAACATTTTGCGTTGTTGAAGAAGCAAATTCAAGATTGAGGGCTGTCACTAGAGACTTCTCAGACCACCCGCGATGTGTGAACTGAAATTTGTGGAAAACAAACATCCTCCGCGACTAGCGGAAGGAGGATTTGCAGACAATGGCCGATCCAAGGGATATGCTAGTGCGGTCCTAGAAAAGTAGATTGCAAAGCCCTGGGAGATCAGCCCAGTGAAAACCTGTTTCTTTTCTAATAAAAAGTGACCAGCGTTAAGAGCAGAGCCTCGATATTTAGATGATGCAAGAGGCAAGTTGTGATGACCAGCCGTGGTGTTACAAAAACTTTGAGAATTTATCTCTTCACAGGACAGGAGTCTAGACCGCAAAGTTTTGGAGGCCTGGGTTGTTGTCTTCAATCTATAGCTTATGATACCAAGCAGGTTCGGAGTCTTGTCTAGTATAGGTAGGTAGATACATATTCCGCAAATCTATTAGCCGAGTTTCTTCAAACCTTCATTCTTCCAGTCTACACCGTATCATCTTATTGGTCAGATCCGACAACATAACAAACCAAACCACCAACATGGCTATGGTTCCTGATGACCTTTACGAGGCCAACCAGAACCCTGTCTGGAACCGAAGATCTGGTTTTGACCCCTGCGATATTGTGACGTCAGATCTTGGATTCATCATTCCTGTCGTCTCTGCATGTGTATATAAATGTATGTGTATCCAGAAAGCGCAGATCAATCTTTATCAATATCGGAAACTACAATCTAAAATCAAACCGTCTATTCCATCCCAAAAAAATAAATTAGCAAACGAGGAAACAAAAGAAGCAATATGCCTATCAACGATAAATCTGGAGTTTCGGGTGGTGTTACCTGGGTTACTAGTACTGTTGGGTATGTCGTTTATCTCCTTCCCATCTCTCTTCCTTCCATTCCTCTCTTCTCTCTCGCACTCATATTATATTCGGCTCTTCTGCCCTTCCCAGCCATACTCTCATTTATAGATGCAATACTTCAATTTTCTCGCCCACGGAACGGAATCTAGACTAACATAACTCAACAGCAATGGTGTCTCAGGCGTCACAAACACAGTAGGAGGTGTAGTTGGAGCTGTTGGACGAGGACTGGGAGAGACTGTAAATGGAGTTACCGGAAATGCAGGTTTGTCATCCTTTTACTTTTCCTCGTTATATACAAGTTCTCTTCTTGTTTTCATACCTTTAGTCAGCCATTCCATCTTTCCCAGTCATCTCGAACAAGGGGAAATGAGATAAAGACACCAGGAGGAGATCATTAGGGGAATACAAACACAAGCTAACAAGCATGTATCAGGCAAGCCAGTAGGCGATGGCATCAAAGATATTGGAGAGGGCATTGAAGGTGGTGCAGCACGTGTAGCGAAGGGAGTCAAGAATGCGGGGGAGGGTCAGCATGGACCTTTGAGATGAGAAGTATCTCTTCGGGTTCAGGTTTTGGGCAGTCTGCGGATTTGATATGATACCAATGCTTTTTCTTTAAATGGGCCGTCGCCTAGAAATATATGACAAATTTGTTGTTCGAGATAACCATTCTTATTTGACACTTATCAATTTGACGGGAATGTTCCATTGCATAGCGCGAACGAATGTGGTGATTTGTCATTGCCCCCTAGGTTGTATGGAAAACATTTCATCATCATATGAAACTGGAGCCATATTTGCTATCATATTAACCCGTGGACATTCTGGTAGGAAGTACAAGCGATAATTGGCTCATCATTCGTTTTGGCATTTCGGTCAATGCTTAATGAATGACACTACATACCTAAGCATACCATCATTTTTACCGGCTCAAAAACCAAAACGATATCACTCCTCGAATTTTACTGATATATATATGTATTCAATCTGAAAGATGTAGACTTCCATCACAGCTCTAATATCGGCCCACCTATATCCACCAATCCCCAAACCAGCAAAAATTTCCCCGTGCCTGACCGCCAAGCGTCTTATCAGCACCCCTGACATCCACCCCCGAGCTTATCATTATCAAAGTTTCGTAAAGCATAGGAAGAATGTAGTGCCGGCGATCTGGAATGAGGTGAATAACATTTTTTTTTATGGTTGGGGGAGGTGAGATAAAAGAAGTATGGAGAGAATGCCAAGAAGGGTACCGCTGATGCGAGTGTTTCTATAGGTTTCCGAGGAGGTGGTTTGTTGGATAGACGATAAGGGAGTGAGGGTCCTGGATGAAGTTTGGGTTCTTGGAATGGAATTTAGAGGGATTTGAAAGATGGGATGGGGTACTTAATACTTGGGGAATCCTCCCCCTTCATATATGAAGTCTCGATTCCTAAACATATTTACCAGGAGCGGAGCTTCTTCATACTCAGCCTAACATTGATCGCACCCATCCAGCACCATGAGTGCCCCCGTCTTCAACTCCTCCATCCCCGATGGCGGAGACCCTGAACTCGTAGATGTCAACGCCCAATACTCCGGTTTGGAATTTCACTACACATATATAGTTTTCTGCGGCTTCATCGTTTGGCTTATCATTCCCGGTATCGGACTCCTCTACAGTGGACTTGCACGAAGAAAATCCGCTCTTACCTTGTTATTTCAATCGCTTCTCGTAGCGGCAGTGACGACTTTTCAATGGATGTTCTGGGGATACTCACTTGCGTATTCGCGTACAGCTGGACCTTTCATTGGCAATATGGCGAACTTCGGACTCAAGAATGTGATGGCTGCTCCGTCGCCAGGTAGTGCTGTAATTCCGGAAATTGTGTTTTGTTTGTATCAATTGCTTTTCTGTGCCTGTACAGTGCAGATTGTAGTTGGTGGTGCTTTCGAGAGAGGAAGAATTGTACCGAGTTTGGTATTCGGATTTTGGTGGGCAACAGTTGTTTATTGTCCTATTGCTTGTTGGACTTGGAATTCTAATGGCTGGCTGTATAATGTAAGTTTCTTCTTAGTTGCAGATTTTGTGTAAACAGTATTCATTAATAAATGAAAAAGCTCCCTTCATTGGATTTTGCTGGTGGTGGACCAGTTCATATTGCATCTGGGTGGTCTGCATTGGCATATGCTCTTGTACTGGGAAAGCGCAAGCACACCGGCGAGAAGTCCCATGGAAGGCCACATAACACTACTCTCGTATTCCTAGGTACCGTCCTAATTTGGTTTGGATGGTTTGGATTCAATGGAGGCAGTGCTCTCAATGCTTCTGTCAGAGCGATGCTTGCTGGATTTAATACCAATACTGCTGCATGCACCGGAATGCTTGGATGGGTACTTGTCGACTATGTCAAACATGGTGGCCGATTCAGTCTTGTGGGAGCCTGTGAAGGGGCCATTGCCGGACTTGTGGGAATCACTCCTGCTGCAGGATATGTTTCCGTTTGGCTGGCCGCAGTTATTGGTTTCATAACCGCAGTAGTTTGCGCGCTATTGCAGAATGTAAATGAATGGCTCCATATCGATGAAGGAATGGACGTCTTTAAGCTTCATGGTATCGGTGGAATGGTGGGAAGCTTTTTGACTGGAATATTTGCAACATCCTCTAGTATGTATCTTTAACCTTGAAAGCCTGATACCAAAGCTAACTCCAAAACAGTCATTATGCTCGACGGAGTGACTTCAGCTCCCGGTGGTATCGACGGTAATGGGATTCAAGTGGGTAAACAGTTCGCAGAAATCACCGCGATATCAGCGTACTCATTCCTCGTATCTTGCGCTCTTCTCTATATCCTGAAATTCATCCCAGGAATGCACTTGCGTGTCACAGAGGAGGCAGAAATTCAAGGCTTGGATATGGATCAATTCTTCGATGAGCAGATCGGTGACTGGGCAATATTTGAAGAATTGGATCAACGAAAAATGATACTGGAGGCAAGCTCACCTGGAACCCCACAGGTACAAGAAGTACAGGGTCAGACAGAGCAAACTAAGAAGGTATAGAATATTGGCAAATGATTGTGTATGTCACTCCATCATTTTGATCGAAGTAGAACATACATTGCAATAAATTCTGTTCTCGCGATTTTTCATCATTGACATGTGACACTGCATGACAGTGATACTTTGTGTAGCAAAGGGTATCGCTGAGCACGTCACTGAAGTTTTTAATAACATTTAATCTGTAGATACAGCGAGTGGAAATGCAGAATGCTTTCCTGTGCTTCGTCGTATGAACTGTACTTCCCACAAACTTTGTGGACAAAGTCTTTTCCATTTCTCAAAGAAAATAAAAACGCCATTAGACTTGAAATCCACGCCGTTAATGTTGTATATTACACTAAACAACATGTAGCCGAGCACTTGCCAGATGTAAAGCAGACCTTCCGAAGAATAGATTTCCATACCCGAGATTCCGGGCGCTTAGAATCCAAATAGTTTGTATGAAATGAGCTGAATCATATTAGAGTTGATAATTGAGGTCAAGCTTGTAAAGTGACGATGCCTTTCTAGTCATATCTAGATCGCAATCAGGTTGCGTCGCCGTCAAATTTTGCTTAATATCCCATTTATGATTCTTGGTGCCCCACTTTGGTTCAAGAGGCTGGGAATAGATGTCTTCACGTTATCGATATTAACCGAACGCGTTTGAAGAGAAGAACAATGGAGTTCAAATTAAAATATCTGGCTAACGCGTACTCCACCATCCAAAAATAGAGTTCATTCTGGAGTGAAGTAAGAATTTAGCTTGTTGTATGAGAAATGGGGGTAGAATCGTTCATATCTATGCTTCGGGTGCGTGCACTAAGTAGCAAGACCCGCTAGTGGTAACATCTCGGAGCCAGGATAACGACGCCAACACACGTGGATTCAAACGCAAAATCTTTCTACATCCAAAATTTAAGATTTCTTCAATACGTATGCGAATCCTTCCGCCCACATGGTAATGGAACGCTATTGACAAAGATTCTGATATGGGGCAAGCTTGCCTTCTTTCAACTGTGAAGGATCTCCAGGATCAACAATGGCTAACCCACACATTGGGTTAAAAGTCAATGCGGCTAACCTTCCCGCTGCTAATCACTGACTCAAAATTCCTCCATCCAAGTATATCATGGATCGTAAAAGGATACCTGGTCCTATATGCTTCCAGAATTCTTCCATTGAAGCAAGGGTTCGGAATGCATGATAGATGATTGGTCAATCAGATCCAGAGGAATATGATAGAACTACACCCCATGCTACTTGTCATCTGGTATCTTACAGATCTTGAGATGAGCCGCGAGGGAAAAACGACATAAAATCCTTAGTGGGATGACATGTAAAAGCACAGACGCCTTTCAATATCTGGCTCAGCGTTTGTTCTGACACCTAGATATATAAAGTCTGGCGTCACCTTTGATTATCATTCCAATTTTCACAGCATCTTCATCTTCTTCACCTTCCTCTTCATCTACCTCCTCTCTATATCCTCCTTCAAGTGTCAATATCAATTACCAACATTGAAATGGCTATCTTCAAAGTTACTCCATTGCTTTTGGCTGCTGTCACAAGCTATTTCTCCCTTGGAGCTTTTGCCGCGGTATCAAACATCACTTCCTCCGTCACTATTAACAGTGTTACATACCACAACGTTGAATATGTTGAGAGAGATGTGGTCGTGATTGGTGGTGGATCCTCTGGAACCTATGCAGCAATTGGTCTCCTCGACGCGGGCAAGACTGTGGCGGTCATCGACAATAAATCTCGCATGGGAGGTCACACAGAGACCTATACTGATCCTGCAACTGGAATATCAGACGACTATGGTGTTATTATCTTCCACAATATCGAACTTGTCAAAAACTATGCTGCACGTCTCAATATTACATTGGCAGTGGCAGACACAACAGAATATGTTCAATCAAGTGTATATGCCGATTTCCGAACCGGTCTTGAGAATTCTACTTTCACGACTGCTGACTTTACCGCTGGTCTCATGCTGTACATGGAACAACTTGCAAAATATCCATACCTCGAAAATGGTTATGATTTACCAAACCCAGTACCAGAAGATCTTTTGCTCACCTTTGGGGAATTCGCAATCAAATACAATTTCGGCGATCAATTCCTTGGATTCATGTTCAACTTTGCTCAGGGTCTGGGAGATCTGTTGTCCAAACCTACTTTATACGTGCTCAAGAATTTTGGTACCGGTGTCATTGAATGTTTTACCACTGGCTTCTTGGCAACGTCTGCACAAGACAACAGCTTACTCTACAAATCGGCACAAGAAATTATCGGTGACGATAGCGTCTTTCTGAGCGCAACGATTGTGTCAGTAGACCGAAGTGGTGATTGTGCTCACGTTCTCATCAGCACTCCTTCCGGCTACAAGTTTATCAATGCCCGAAAATTGGTCTTCAGCATTACACCTCAGATTAACAATCTTGCAGGATGGGATCTTAGCACTTCGGAGAAAACCCTTTTCTCTCAATTCAACAACTCCGGATACTACGTTGGTGTTTTTGGTAACACTGGTCTTCCAACCGGTATCTCTGTTGTCAATGTCGCCGATAACACCACTTACGGATTCCCACCTCTTCCAGCCGCTTATGCTATCAGCCCTACTGCCATCCCAGATGTCTTCAATCTTTACTACGGCTCCGCAGTCTCTATCTCTGACGACGAAGTCCGCGCTGCCATGTATGGCGAGCTTGAAAGACTCCAAATCACCGGTATGACTAAGAGCACACCAGAACTCCTCGCATATAGCAGACACACACCATTTGAATTGTGGGTTCCAGCTGAAGCCATTGCTGCTGGTTTCTACAGTGATTTGTATGCCCTTCAAGGTCAACGAAACACTTTCTACACAGGATCTGCTTTCCATGTTCAAGATTCTACTATGTTGTGGCAATTCACCGAAGCATTACTCTCCAACATTACTGCTAGTTTGGCATGAATAGTTTGTTTTAGGGGGGGGACTTTTTTTGTACATAGTTTTAATGAAATTTTCGCAATGAATGGATGCATGATGGATGGATGAGAATAGGGTAGTACATATAAAAATAGCATACGATATCAAAATGAAGCAAACTATATCTGAAATGATAGTCCGGAAAGACTCTGACGTATGAACTTGCCACATTTTAGAGTGATTTGAAGGTTGCAATTTTGAGGGTCCATTGGAATGTTGTATCTTACTTTCACCTTCGCCTATCCGCATCAAAGCTACACAAATATTTCACCTATCTCTTCAGTAGCATCGAAAAACTACAATCAGTCACTTCTTCCATTCAAATTCAGTATGTAGATGAATCTACCTCTATCTTCCTGCCTACATGTACGGAGTACTTACCAAATCTCGGCCCCACTCCCCGATTCGGTTCCAGACCCATCACTTCTTCACAACGACCCGAAGCATCCAATTATAGAACATCCCACCTATGGCCCTTTCACCATCAAGTGCGCATTCGGTTACGCATCGTTCATCACCCGTTTAATTTGCGAAGTATCCTGATTTATTGGTAACTTTACTCGTACGGGGCAATGATTTGGTTTTACGGATGTAGATGTACGGGTAAGGGCTTGAATATTCTGGGTTCTGTCCGTGGTCATGGACTGGGTAGGGGTAAAGTGTGCTTTGATATCTTCCATGGTGTTTGGTAGATTAGCTGTACTGTAAGACGGGAAGTTAGTTGCTATAAGTGTTTGACATAAGGAGCGCATGAAGATGTGGAGAAATGGAAAAAGGAAGCATCACGTGTATATCATGTGGATGTGGTTATCTGTGATGGATGGTCTGTGCCTATCTTCTCAGCTGAAAACCTGCATCCACAAAGCACGTTGATGACACTAAACCAATGTAAGAAGACAATGTTCGATAGGTTTGAATGTGAGGAAGGGCTATTTATATTTTGGACGACGAAATGAGTTTGGCCTTGTATTGTGGCCGCTCTCATATTGCTCGCCATTTCCTTGATTATATCTGACAGATTATATCCTTCCGTGTCTACAACATCCTAGGAGCCGGAAAGAAATTTCTTCCCTTCACGCTATTCTGGTTAGGAAACACCTCGTCAATGCTAATACCCAAGATCCAGACTCCAACTCTCTGTGGATATAAAGCCGTTATCTTTTTCTTCAAATCCTCGGCGCTCGTTGTGACTTCTAGCAAGATCTCCCAATTTTTGATATACTGTCTAGTGTTCTCAAGATGACCTCTCCCATATCCATCCCAAATCTGCTTGTGGCTCGGAACCACGATCTTTGGTCGCAAACACTCTGCCCTTAATTATTCCGCGGTATTGGTCTCAACAAGATATTGAAAACATTCTCCATACACGGCATCGCCAGTTATCACAAGCTCTAGAGAAGGAACGTGTAACACTGTCGTGTTATATGTGTCCGACTGTCCGACTTCGACAGCTTGAAGCAAGTGATCCTCAGATGAAATTTTCCATTGAAAGGTAGCGGCTGGATTGTTTCATCCTGGGTGGGTATCTGATCTGGAAATGTAGCAGACCAGAAATCTAAAAATTCTGTATAACTCAATTGTTCGGCTACATGTGCGATAGTCCGTTCAGTGGCTACAGCAATCACACCAGGAAAACGTTGCTGGAGAACTGGGATCCCAAAGAAATGGTCGCCATGTCCGTGAGTAACATAAATGTGAGTTAGGGTTTTATTGCCGATGATTTCAGAAACCTAGCCTGCTAGTGCATGAGAGGTTTCGATGTTGACTGGAGCATCAACGAGGACGGCAGTTGACTGGCCATGTAGGAGTATAGAAGAGGTAGGAGAGATTGTGTAATTATGTGGTGGGTCAACAACAGGAAGCTCGGGGCCGTGAAAGACGTCCCATAAGAGTGGCATTGCAGGATGCCGGACTGTAACGGCTAAGCTGATCGGAATGAGGATGGAGGCGAGTACTGAATTGGAAGATAGCATTGTATTGATTGTTTAGCTCTACTTGTTGATGAATTTCTGTTGAATTTTGTTCCAAGTCCTTTCCTGGGAAAGTCTCTCTTTATATACAATTTTCAATTATCCCAGAGGCATGCAAGATTACTCGTCTCCCCAAACAACTTTCACCGCTTCGTCATATCATGGTGCATTAATTCCGTCCAACGGAAAGCCACCATCGCAGATTAAAATCCGGATAGACAGAATATCTCAGCTTATTTATCCAATACATGTTCAGTAAACATGTAGTTTTATTCGCCATAAGGAAGATATTCTTTCAAGCGAGCTTACATGTCAAGCATTATATAAATTTGTAAACTGCGCGGAATACGTGTGCTCACGGTGTTGAATAATAATCACAGAAAAACCAAAATGCAATCAACTTTTTCGGCACAGATTTCGTTTGGAGTCTACTTGAAATCCGTGGTCCAAAACCCAGGAGGCTTTATGTATTATCTCGTGTGCCGTGAGTTACTTCCCTATTAGTCTGGAAATTACCAGCCACGAAAACAAAGACTGTAAGTTGTGGTTTTACAGTGGCAAATCCAAGAAGAGGTTCGCAGGCTAGCTTCTTCGTTTTGCGTGTGCGAATACATTTTTATATAGAAACCAGTAGTCCAATGCCTTCATTCATAGTCACTTTATCGAGCATTTCAATACTTGACAATTTATTATGTTTCAAGAAAAATCGACAAGAGTTTCTCGAATTTCACAATTCACCCACGAGCTCGCATCGGGTGTAGTGCGACCACAAAAATATACCAGCACCACAATCTCACGGTACGGCAATTTTTACCTTGCTCTGGCCCAAGAGAATATTGTTAGTAGCTGCTGGAATAATATATTTCCGTCGGGTGGAAGGTATCCAAGGTTTTTTGACGTTGAAAGGGTTGTGATTACACTAAAACGCAACTATTCAGATCTACCTAAATCTAGAATCAAGCAATCAATCTACTCCCTCTTTTTTAAAGCTCCAAATCTGAACTTACTTTCTAAACCCACTTCTATCATATTCACAAACATATATATCTCATCCACATCTTCGTAGGTTACGATGAAGTTCTTTTGGAATGATGAATTGTACTTTGGATCCGAATGAAATCTATGAATGCCTTCATTCAATGGATGTTATCATGTAAGGGCATTCTTCTCTTTCAAGCATCAAATCGTGGCAAATTATAAGGACGTTCTGCAGTGGAAAAAGTTCTGCGATTCGCAATCTCGTCTCGAAAATGATTGTAAGTTTGCCTTCGAATCCTGCTTCCAGTTTGATAGGACAAACACCTGGACTCAGTAATTCTTTCATTATATTGATGAAGTGATAGGAAGACGTTTAGAAGAGAATCATGTTCATGAATCATCCTGCGCTAATTCAAGATGAATGAGACTGAGGAACATCAGAAGCTGGCTATAAAGGCTTCGCTTCATAACTAATTCTTTCTCCCTCCTTCGTTTCCATCATCAAATACAGCTCGATCTCTGGAAAAATCATCGGACAATTATCAAAATCACTCAAATCAATACTGGTAGCTAGACTTTCGAGCCAAGATAAGCCTTCAAGCCTGAGCATCCAAACAGAGCCATAACTTCAGCTTAAGATTGACTGCGACATCAATAAAATCCTAATCCACCTCAATCTAATCATAAACATGAATCCCTATCATGTCTACGTCTATCCACACCGTCCAGGACCTTCTCCAAGAGGCCATCCAACTCCCACCAACATTCGCGACTATTACGCATTTCCTCAAAATCGACTTCCACCTCTTAGAATCGTATACGACGGTAACAATCAATCGAATGAAATTGTACGAAGACAGCCCGTGAATGTGGCTAGTACCATGGAGCCCGATGCGAGAATGAGTGGGCCATATGATAGTCCTTATGTTCGATATATTACTTATCGGAGAATGGGATGGGGTCTGTAATGTTGAGAGGCGGCTGTGAAGGTGTGGTGTGAGTTGGGAGTGATGGGGAAGGAAAGACATTAGCCTGAGAGCGGAAGGTAGCCTGAGGGTAGAAATAATGTTTGGCAGGAGTGTATAGAGCATGGTTTTCACATGAATATTTTTAATGATCTAGAGATAGAGATGGAGAACTAATAGTAGACGTTGTATTTTCATGTAGCTTGTGCAATGGTGCGAAGATGATAAACTCTACTGCTCAATACAAATAATTGAGCCTACAAACTTATAATCCAATCTTCCAGACTATTGTAGACTCATGAGGCGTTTCCACAACGACCTGCCTCTTCTAAAATACGTAGACTAACACCCCCTTGGTCACTTCTGGTGGATTTTGCTTGGAAAGACGAATGGTTTCGATAAGCTCCAATGTCCTTTTCCAACACCGAACTGTAGCGACACAACAGGTGCGCGTGGTTGCGTTTATAACGTTCCCCAGTAAAACAATTGAAGGAAGGATAACACGAGATGGGAGAGGTACGCCTGAAGGCTGTTAAAACGATACATAGAAAGGAAAGCAAAAGCACATACATTTTATCCATTCAAGGCCATTCTTGAAGTCTGAGTCGCTGTTTGCGGTACCGGTTCCAGCACCTCCGGCATCGCATAACCATTCACAGGAACAAGTTTCTGCAGCCCTTTGGGATCCTGAATTGGCGGAAATTTGAAGCCAACTCCTTGGAAATCGAACTCATTAAGATGCAAGGACAAAGGTAGGTTCAATTGTTGAAAGATATCGGTCGCATAGGTTTTGTGTAGATATATCCCGTTGTGACCTTCTTTTTTGTGGCCGTATGGAAGTCGGATTGAGCTTTCGGGGAGACAGAGTATGTTTGGTGTATCGTTGCCATGTTCTAATGTGTATGGCGGAGTGAGGCGTTTGCGACAGAGTAGACACCATGAGGGTGTTGGATATTCAGGATCCATCGTGAGGGGTAGTAAATGACGGTTTTGGATATTTTTGGCAAGGGGTTTGATAATGAAGAATACGCAATTGCTTGGGGTAGAATTCCGTTAGTATTAGAATAAGTGATGCGTAGATGTATTGGATACTCTGATTCTGGTTATCATGTCATATACTGTGTTTGAATTCCAGAGATTTTAAAAAATCAGAATTCAAGTCAGAGTATTTATTCGAGGTCACAATGGAAAGAGCAATTGTGGTGGTGGGCACGATGGGAAGAGGCATCGTGATGGAAGAGCAGGATTGTGATAGAAAGCTCCTTCCTCGTCAAACTCAGTCTATCATAGCTTCAACTTCCCAGATATTTGTTTCCACATAATTAATCAATGGACGCCACCAGACGTTCGTCAACTCAAGAGAAGTACATTGAAGTCGAACATGCGAAGAAAGTAGAGAAAGTTCTGGTTTGGAAGATGCCGTTGTCCACTGAGTAGCGCCCTATTGTGACGTGAGTTGTTCGAAGCAGGAAGAATATCAATTGACCAGGTCTATTTTGGATTCGCCCATCATACTTCGCCTCGCCCCTCTTCTCAACATTCAGAGCGATGGCGCATTTTATGTTACTTAAGTTCCGTTTCTGAACCACGAGTGAGTCCTTTGCACCACTTTCCATTTTTTCTGAATTGATAACGTTATTGATTCGAAAGTCATCTATAAAAGGATCCAGTTAACATTTCTAACTTTCCCTTAATGATCCTGCCTCTTTTGGTGATCCGGAGCCTTATATAGATGAGGAACATCGGGGTTGAAGATACTCAAAGCCCTCAAGCGGCAGTAGATCTGATACGCACCAGAAGCTCATGCTGCCTTTCGAGCTAATGAAATTCAATTGGATGTCTGCAACAAACTTCCTGAATCTCTGTTGATGGCTTCCGGAGCATACTGTGAGAACTTGGAAGAAATCTATAGTATTTTAGCTCTGACTTATCTGTTGGAAGATCCTCATTTAAGGTGACTAATCCTCTGTGGCTGGACCCGAAGTACTTGAATGATTAGTGCTCGATCTAATCAAAACACCATTCCCTGCGTTCCTCACCCCAATACCCAATGTGTGTGTGTCGTCGCTTTAACGTGCTTTTTTGATCGACATTCGCTTTATTTACGGCAAAACTTCCCCAGGTCATATTTTATAGTACTTCATTTTGGCCCTAAGAGCTGTCCAAGCTATACGGGGGTGAGTGGGGACAAGGGAAATTCCGTAAGGCTTCGGCAGTAGTAAACGAAGTCTCGGCTCCCTCAAGCTACCCCTGCTTTGACGTGGTGATTGAATTGCCCTTTTGGGAGATCATGGCTGGGATCCAACAAGTCGGCACCGAACGCTTGCTGTTAATTTCTTGTATCACATAGATTAGTAAAAAGAAACGAGATCGAGATTGATTCTAGTTTTTTAAGTTTGTAGACATAACGGTCGTTAATCAATACGGAGATATCATGAACGAGAAATCGGGAAACTCCGCTTCATACCGAGGTCTATTTGGTCGATATGGTCAAAACCTTGAAAATAGATTTTTGCTTCAGCTAAAAACGTATTTAGAATTTAGTGGTGTATTTATAGTATTATAAAATTGGTTCAATTTGATATATAACCTTAAGCGAATTGATAAAATAAAGAAAAGAGATATAACTATTAATTAGAATTCAAGGAATCGATTAATATAATTAGTTTTGAATTATCTTATAGATTGATATTTGTATTCAATATACAAGTTTTTTTTAATAAATTCGAATAACAATTTAATTTTAATATTTCATTTTTTATAAATCAAATACTTGAGATATTTTAAAACTAATTATATTAATCGATTTTTTGAATTCTAATTAATAATTTAAGCTTTTTCTTTTTTTTTTAATTTCTTTGAAGAGATATATTAAATTTGTTGAAACACGTGATTAGGTCACGTTCTACCCCCACCTTCGCACTTCGTGCGTATGTGGAATAGAACGTATATATAGCTTAGCAATGCCCCCTTCGTGCGAAGGGGGCAAGACAATAATACAATACCATTTTAACCCCATATGCTTTTTGTGTATACACCCCTTACTAAGTCAACCCAACAAAATTGAACATTTATTATTATTTTTATAAAATCTAATTGAAATTATATTACTTATAATCTAATCTAATCTTTATAATAAGCTCGAAATAAGAAATCCTTATCAAACTTATCTCACTTATTCTAATATAATCTATATATAACAATTTTTTTTTTGAAAAAGCCTTATATTAAAACTTAAATATTAATATACTTTTTCTAGAAAATTCTGAAATTAATTCTAAAATTATATTAATAATATTAATAATAAAAGCTATGTAATTATATAAATAATACTATTATAAACTCTTTTTAAAATGAATTATATTATAATAAGATCGTATTTTATAAAAAGCAATTTTCTTTTCCAAGATTTCTATAAACACACTATACAAATCATAGAGATCTTTTTTGCTTCAGGCAGAAATCTATTTTTGGGGTTTTGACTATATCGATCAAATGATCAAATGTGCCTCGGTACTTCAACGCATAATTTTCATAACTTACGATGGCACAGATGGGGGGCACTGACAGACTAGCTTCCAATGCACGGACTCAAAGCCCGGGAGATCATTAGTCTACCCCATCATATCTTGTCCTAGTCAGGGGCTTCGTCCAATGTTGACTTCAACGTCTCCTGCACCTCACATGAAACAAAAAATGCATGGATGTTCAGGGGATCAAGGTTGATTTTAAGGTTAAGTGCTTCGGTAAAACAAGGATGCTCAGCCTACCGAGTGACATTCCGCTCACGCAACCACATCTTAATTAGAGATGATACTGATTGCAAGCTTGCAGCCGATGTCAATTGACTTTCTGCATGGAGTTCCGAAATTACATTTGGAGGGAGCCGTTCGTAAAACTTGTGGAGTGCTGATCTCGTCATCATTTATCAGCGAGGGAGAGTTTTTAGAAATCATTGCATTGTGATAAAAATGGCGGGTAAGCATCGGCATAGTGCTAGTGCACAGCAGAAATGGCGAGATTATTGCATTTGGTCACGATCATCCTCGTTGGCAGATCTACCCATGTTTTCTTTTGTGGGAAACATATATAGGTGCTTCCCATCTTCTACGATGTATATTCATCCCAGAGCAGACCACGGGTTTTGGAGTCATATTTTACTCAAATCATTCCTGCTTCAACTCGATCCAAAATGTATTTCTCAACTGCACGAGCACTTGCCTTGAGCAGCGTCTTTGGCACTTCATTCGCCTGGGTGAACAATGTTCCAATCGATACTTCGACTCTTGACGAGCTTTACCAAAAAGCCCTCGAAGAAGATGGAAAATTAGTCGTAGTTTCAGGTGGTGATGGTTAGTAACTTCTCCGATGACTAGCTTTGATCTCATCATTTTTCTGTATGAATAAACATGTATTAACAAAATTGTAGCCGGAGTCCAAGGTCAAAGCATGCAAGCAGCTTGGGCTGCGCGATTCCCAAAAATTGCTCTCGATTTTACTGTCGACCTCTCCAAATACCACGACAGTCGAATTGATCGAGCGTACTGGGCTAACAATGAAACCGTTGATATCGCCATACTTCAAACTCTCCATGATTTCCAACGATGGAAGGAAGAGGAACGCTTACTGTTTTACAAGCCTCCGACTTTCGCTGATCTCTATTCGGGAGAGACGGATCTTGACGGTGCATTTTTGCCTGTCAACATTGGTTAGTATTTATTGCTCGATGAACTATGCTCGAGTATGTTGTATTGACTATTTCCTCCAGGCAGCTTCGGAATTTTCGCCTGGGACAGTACTTACGTCTCAGCATCCGACGCTCCAACCAGCTACGCTGACCTCCTAGATCCAAAATGGAAGGGCAAGATTGTGGCCACCTACCCCAATGATGACGATGCAATTGGATATCTTTTCTCCATCATTATCGAAAAGTACGGTTTTGAATGGCTCGATGCTCTTGCAGCACAAGACGTTCAATGGGTCCGCGGAACTGCCACCCCAGGGTTTGTCATACGGGACAACCACAACAACGCCACCAGATCCGCATCTGGTTCTTCCCCTAAGGGAAGAGTTCTCTCATTCACCACTTATCCACCCTCAAACGAAACATACTTTCAAATGGCACAACCAGCAGCCCCAGAGCAGCACATGGCATGGGCACAAACAGCTGCAGCTTTTGCTTCTACCAAGAGACCGGCTACTGCTAAACTTTTCTTGGCTTGGGTTACCAGTGATGAATGGCAGAAGGCTTCAACTTCTGGATCACCTAGAAAGAGCTTGGATATCGGAGGAACGGTTTATACGAGTAACACAACACAGACTAGTCAGTTCAGACAGTTTATGCAGGATCGTAGAAGAGTTGAGTGGTGGAAGTTGCAGTACGAGACTACGTTGGGAACGGCTCAAGGAGTTAGTCCTTTGGCCTTGTACCCATAGTTTCGGAGATCAGTTGGTCTAGAGGCTACAGGGGAGCTAGTGGAAGTAAGAACGAGGAGGTGTGGACGGACCGGATTGTTTGTATGATGTGTGCTCCATGTATTTTTCAAATTGTATATATTATTTCAAGTGGTGTAATACAAGTCATCGGTTACCGTTAAGCTATTCCAAGAGTGCCTGCCACGAGTTCATTTGAGAACCTGCTCCTTCTAAACTAGACCCGAACAGCAGTTTTGCCGACATCATTCTCGTCGACGCTGCTTGAATGGAGGATGACAGTAAGTTCGGTGTCATGATTTTCCCCAGTGAACAATGCCACATAAAAGTTTCACTTAGCTAAGTTTGATATTTACATCCAATGAAGGAGTTTGAAACGTCTCACTGTAGGTGGAGCGTGATTTATCAACCCACGCGCCTGGAACAAGATTCATTAAAGGCGGATCTTCGATGAGCGACCAAAATTCTCCAGCAAATCGATCCGTTGGTTCTGAGAACCAAAATTTCCAATCCTCAACACAAGGACCGTAGTTAAAATCAATTAAACTAGACCATCCTAGTTCAAAATTGATTACCGGCTTCATAGGGCCCCCATGATCTGCAGCTTCGACTCGGTTTATGCGACTCAAAAATACCAGGGACTCAAAATTGTTGCGCTTTTTCATCTTGAAGATCGATCGTTCTTTTCTGCCATAATGTTCCAGATCAATACCAGAAGACTGTAAGATCTTGATCCAATCTAATATCTGACGTCCCCTGTGGTTTGTTCCTCTTTGAAACATGCAGGCTCTTACAATTCTCTGTAGAAGTGTAAGTTCGTGATGGCCAACCTCAGGGAGAGGAACCTGTGCTCCTATCAATTCCCGTATAAGTTCTTCCCATAGTTGATATCCAGGAATTGAGAGAATAGTTCCCCCGAAGTGACGTTCTTTTATCTTATAATTCCTAAAGCCAGAAACTGTCAGACATAAGGTCTGGAAAAATTCTTTCAGTGCTTCTTCATTATTGTGCCGCCTGACGTAAAACGAGAGTTTTGACCCGCCAAGCAATGATCTGATGCACTGCTGGGTATCATAATTCCTGCTACGTTTAAACATTCTCGTTGCAATGCTGCACTTTTCCGCGAACAGGGGCTCATTCAAAAACGTGTGGTGCTGTATGTAACTAAATATATCCTCAGGCATTTCTGTTTTCTCGAGAAAGTGACTGTTGCCAAAAAATTCTTCTCCCGCCCCTCCTTCAACAAGGATGTGAAGTGTTTCCAAAGGTTTCTTCCGGGTGTCGTTCCTGACCTTCGAGTATGGTGAGGAAACTAGATACTGCAAAGGGGTGGCACTAGCATTTTTGTTCAGCTATTGCGGAACATCTAGTCAAAGTGAACTTCCTAAGATTCTTACCCTGTGCAATAATCTCCAGCTGAAACATCGGCATTTGCACAAAGAAGTAACTTACATAGATTATGATGACAGTTATATGCTGCTATCTGTAGAATTTTAGAGCCGTTGAAATGATCCAAAGATTCGGGGAAATTTTGAAGACTCACATGGAGAGGAGTTGCTCCTACCCACTCTTGCATAGCCTTGGGTCGACAAAAGCGGGTACTGCAATAAAATCTGTCATTCACAAAACCTGTCCGCTCTCGTAGCATCCTTTGCACATTGAGGATATCACCACTAACAACACAACCATAGAAGCTTGTATTCCCGTTCAAAGTGCGACATGTTTGGATGTTGATTTCCCATCTCAACGAGGATAAATCCTTAATATACATACATTGCCATGCCCTGCTGGATATCCAAGCCGGAGGCTGGTACACAGTTTCGGACTTCTGGAACGCCCCTTTGTGGTTTTTCTTGATAGTTTTTTGCCTTCCGATTGACCCAAAAGCGAAGGTGATCCAATTTGACGAATCGTATTGTTCCATAGTTTGACACGGTTCTTGTTCATAGAAATTATGATGCACTGGGAGTCTAGTTTTAGCCTCCATGGTGATATTAGTGGTTTGCGCTAGGACTGCCCTGCCAACAGATGCTTTTGTACTAAATATAGGCTGCGAGACTTCTGAGTTCAAGAGGTGATTCTGCCAGTGTTGTAAGAAAAGATCGAGTGACGCTTGTACATTTGAGGTGAGAGTTGAAGATTGCTGTTGTAAAACTGTACTACGACATGTCAGTATTATATTAACGATAGTTGCAGAAACTTACTTCATCTGCCAAGATATGGCTAAATGCATGGATCTGGTGGCATTTTTCATTCTCTTCTTCAGTTTCTTTAATTTCTCTGCCTTCAAGAGAACGTTGGCAGCGCCCATTGTGCGTTTCCATTTTCGATTGGAGTTGATATCTATGGTCAGGGCGTTGACAAGCCCGTCTAATTTCAAAGAAGCATTCTGACATAATCTTATACTCTGATCAAAGAATCCACCCGTAGGTTGACATGAAACTGTGAGCTGCGCTTGCTTCTCCAAGATACTGCGAAGGATGGCATGGTGACTTTCAATCTCGTGCACAAGAAGAGCGATATCGTCGGGTGCGTCCTGGATTTGATCCCAATAATTTTTAAGTTTAATGATGCTCGACGCAAGGTTTCCAGCCAATTGCGCGATACTGATTCCGCTGGCAATAGTTCCCAGAACTTCGGCCATCGTCAGTGATTGTGCTGAAAAATCTATGTTCAATCTGTATGAAAAGATCTGAAGAGCTGGACCATTAGTTTTAAAAAAGGAGGGGGGGATATACAAGTACCCTTCTAATAACACTGCACCATGTGAGGCAGTTCGAGGCTCGATAGTCGTACAGATGCAGTCAAGCGCCTGACGTCGCACCAGACTCTTCTTCGCCACCACTATGTGCAAAGTGGCACTAATCAAATGCTCGGAGCATGTATGGTTCGAAGCTTGCATATTGATCAGGCAGTGTCGTGAGCCGTGCAACAGCCATATCGTCACGCATTACCAATCATTGTTCCAAAGAATAAGTTCGCATCGTTTGACGAGAGTGGGAATGGGATGGCAGATTTCTCATTTGATCCAATTATTATTGCAGAACGAGAGTTTGTATCCCCAATAAGCAGTTATCAGGACTCTTTCGAGTCAGCTGCCATGGGTTGAACTGCGCCGCGAGCTCAAATTATCTGCACTCAAACGAGGGGCACCATGTCCAGTAAGGCTTTCACGAAGCCATAAAGATACATTGCGGAAAAGCCCAGAGCTCCGTTTCTGATATCGTAAAGACCAAAAAGAAAGAGAGATTCTGGCAATGATGCGCGTCAGTGACAAACAATATTCCTCGCTGAATTGGTATCTTGTTGTTGAGGACGAGAAGGGACTGTGGGAAACATCGGAGGATAATGCTTCCCAAGCACGGGCCGCCATTTGAGTTGATTTTCAGACTATTCGATACTGGTCTACGAAGTGACACGTTCGAATATAGCAAATTTTGTGTGTTATACTAATTACATGAACCTTTAATTGTTGGTGTAGATAACTTGCTTATCAGTACTGAAACTGTTCAATCACGTCCTCCCTCCCTAAAAAGCCGCATCTCTCCACTAACCTCTCTCCCACTATTCCGCTATTCTCACCATCACTTCCAAGCTTGCTCATTCCCCCATTTTCACCTCCAATGACAAATATCTCTCCCTCTCCTCCCCTGGTTGGCCACGCGGATGTCCACCCCGCCATCGATCCATTAATCTTCGACGGGTCCCCATATTTTCCAAGCGAAATCCACGACAACGGTAAACTCTTCGCTAACGCATAATCACTTTCCGTAGGCTCGAAAACATATCCTGGAAGATCGAAATTCGTGACATTGAAGAGATCAATATTGTTGAAAAGATACGCAAGCTCACTAGTGTGGATAACCCCAAACCCAGCATCACCCGTAGCATCGAGATAGGAGGTTAGGATTGTTTGATTTCCAACGTATAAATATGACGGTGGGTTTGTAGTGTTGTATTTTTTGGCCATGGCTTGGCTGAAAAGAACAGTGGGGCAGGCGAGCAAGATATCGCGAAAGATCTGGGCGCAGCGATAGTACTCGGCACTTAAGTTTGCGCTGGGATCGGCTTGGAATTCGGATACAGGATACAGATCTAAGAGCTCATCAAATGTAGTCGTATTGACGTCTCTGTATAAATTGGACAGGAAATCTCTTGTATCATTTGCGGTTTCAATGGTGATCGATGTGAAGAGTGTGGCGTCGTCTTCCATCCATCCACCAATAATAGGTAATTTGGCAAATTTTCCTTGTGCGAGGAGTTTCGATGCTTTTTGAGGAAGGAAGTCTTGGTCGACAATCGGGAGATAGATATCTCCATCATTGCTGTCGGCGCTATCGACTTCTTGGTCAATCATGAGCTTCAAGAGAGTCTCCATGGAGAGTGATCGCAAACAGGTAATCGTGGCCGTGGATTGATAATCAGTAGTATTGCATCCAGCAAAAGCAGCAACTGCAGCGGTCGAATTGAAGCTGATATTTGATGACATAGTTGGCTCGAGTGCAGTACTTTCCATTACAGCTGCGTGAAAGGGTACAGGCTTCGAGCCTCCGTACGCGAGAATTTGCAAACCCACGCTCAAACCTCCTGAGGATTGTCCGAAGATTGTCACTTGATCTTTATCTCCCCCAAATATTTCAATGTTCTGTTGGATCCATTCAAGAGCCAATCTCTGATCCCTGAGACCCACATTGAGAGACTTGTTTGGTCTCAGAGCTTCAGAAGCTGCAAATCCGAAAATATTGAGACGGTAGTTCATTCCAACATAGATTACAGGCTGACCGCCTTCAACCGATGCATGGATAAGTCCATCAGGTGCAGTTGTCCTCTCATTGACAGTGCCGTCAATTAATGCACCTGCAATGGTTAGTGGATTCGACTAATGGAGATTCATAGACTTACTTACCTCCATAGATGTAAACCATGACTGGCAACTTTGAGCCATCCTTAGCCCAAGATGGTCTGGCAATATTCAGATTCAAGCAATCTTCTGAAATATTTGTGACGTTTGTTTGAAACAAGAAACCCGAGCCTGGAGGCTGAGGGCAATCAAAACCCGGGATCGTAGCATTGTAATGATAGCCGTGGGGAGGGACGAAAGCTCGAGGAGGTGCGAATCTGTTTTCACCACTTGTATCTAAACCGTATCGGATACCCCGGAAAGTTTCCACCCCTTTGCTAGAGGTAATTCCTGTGTACGAGACATTTGCCCTGTGGTCCAGAACATATGGTTTAGCGTTAACATGATCGGTCAGTACAGATGAGATCAACAAACATGTTGCCGAACGCAAAGACGAGAAGAGCATCTTGACTTCAAGCAAATTGAGGTAAGGATTGGGACGAATAATCTAGGAAAATCTTCGAGACTATCACGCCTTTTTGTATAGAAGTTGCATATCCGATTATTCCATCTGAATCTATGAATCCCACTTTCATCATTGTGAGGGAATTGTTCTCGTAACCTATGAGATCTACGAATAGCGTCCGATTTGAGTTGGCACGTGTGGATCTCCTAGCTCCACTCAAAATCCCGGAAAATTGATCTCAAGTCCTCAAAACTTCGACTTCTGATTCCCTGAGGAATTAACTTTTAACGTCAGCGACTTTCGAAAGCTATAAGCATAATTTAAAATATGTGGCTTTGACAAGGGGTTTTTGAGAATTGCCCATCAAGATTACGTCATAAATGAATTCCCAATCGTCAATTCTCTCCATGCTAAACCACTCTGGCTAAACCCACTAATGGTGCGTTCAGGGGAATCAAGTCATCTCTTCGGATACATTCGGAAAATTTTCAAAGATGCAGATTTCGCATAGCCCCTTGCTGGAAATTGATTGATACAGATAAGATCGCAAGCATGTTGCTTGTTATCTTATCTGATTGAATGTCACCGCTGTCACTATCCACAGCCTATTCTAAAAAGAGGTGACTATAGTTTGAGGTACCTCTTCTTGAGTCTTGACCCATCGACTCTGGAACGGAGAGATGCATAGGTACTGTATGAACTCGCTCATTTCATATCAAACTGGCCCTCTTGAAAATAAGTTGTCGCTTATACCTTAATTCCGAGTGAGAGAATCAAGAAAGTGTATGGAAAATAGTTCAATTTTGATGTGAATTAACAATGACAGACTCCAAAATTTGACCATGGTGAGGAAAGTGGTATAGGAAGTTGTTGATCTGATATGGTAGATGACCGACCCGACCCTCTGCTCGAAGACACAGAGATTCCCAAGAATTGACTCGCTGGGAATCTATGCTTTTGATTGGAGAACGGCTAGACAGAAAGTGCCAATGCCCCACTTTCTGACACATTCTCTGCCTCTTCTCCGAAGTTGATCCAGAGATATCCCAAACGTATGGTGCTCGGTCGGGGGAAGGGCTTGGAGGAAATCCGCCTCTGTTAACTGGGCGGAACACGGTAGACTTTATTGCGAAAAGAGATTGACCTGAAACCTTCTTCCTGAGTGCATAGTAAGCTTCGGCAAGGAGGAGTCTTCGGCACGTAGAATACTAGCACATCTTGGCTGGCACGGGTCTTTTGCAAGCCGGTTTGAAAGGATGTTGGTGTTTTATGGTGAATACTGCTGAACCCAAAATTACAGGATACCCTGATGATATATTCACATAAAAAGTGACCGGAAGCTAGGCTTTTGAACTTCCCCGGCGGACCGGCGGAGACTTTGAAGGCTGATATGTTCAAATGATTTCGTAAACATTTTGCACTGCTTAGACATCAAGCCATGTAGGTAAGGTTCCACCAGAGCTTCTTGGCGGGATTCCGGCCGCCGCTCGCCGTGATCGTCACAAAGCTTGATACTCATTGACCAATTGACCATAAAATTCTTCTCGATTTATCAGCGATGTGAGACTTATAGCTGAATTCGATGGATTCAAACTGGATGCTTTGATGGTATTTACTTAGATTGATGCAGTGCATAAGACCGGGTTAGTCGATTTCTAATCATGATTTTGTCAGGATAATTATTTCGACAATCGAGCTTGATGAAGTATAAATACCTATGTCGACAAAGGTCACTTCTCTGGAGATAGGTACAGATAATCTCTGAATTCCAAACCCTTTCTCAGCTTCAATCCTACAGATTTCTTCAATCTCTTTCTTCACACTTCCACAAGTCGTCATCATGGCCAAAACTATCGTCGTTCTAGGAGCAACTGGCATACAGGTATCCTATCTTTCACCTTCATACGAGTGGCTCATACTTACATATATCATAGGGTGGTGCAGTCGCTGCCAAGTTTCTCTCACTAGGGTGGAAAGTCCGTGGAATCACTCGAAATCCCTCATCGCCATCGGCCCAAGCTCTCTCAAAACAAGGCATCGCGGTTGTCAGTGCTGACCAAGACGACTCAGCCTCACTCGTCACAGCTTTCTCTGGCGCAGAAGCAATTTCCGCTGTCACAAACTTCTGGGAACTGTTCTACAAAAAGTATGAAGAGCTTTCCAAGCAGGGAGATCGGGTTACTGGCGAATATGCTGCTGCCATTGAGATTCGTCGAGGCAAAGCAATTGTTGACGCCGCGGCCAAATTTCTGCACGATGAAGGAAAACTCGAGAGATTCATTTGGAGTACCCTACCCTGCTTCAAGGAGCTGAGTGAAGGAAAATATTCCTATGCGTATCATTTTGATGCAAAAGCGGAGGTTACGGCGTATTTGCAGCAAGACCAGAAGGGTTTGTGGGAGAAGAGTAGTTTACTGAATATGGGAATCTACACAACGAATGTGAAAGAGTATGGGGACTCTTTCGGACTAAAAAAAAGGTATGATGTCATGTTTCCTGGCTGAGAAATCGTGCAGCTGATACGATTACGAAGGATGATGGCTCGGGTGAATATATCTACCACAATGCCAGTCCAAATGCAGCGGAACATCCATTTGTTGTACCAACTGATGCAGGTGCTTTCATGGAATTGTTGGTCCGAAGTCCTCCAAAGCAGGACTTGTTGGGAGTTAGCGAAGCAGCAAGTCTCGTTACCTTTTTCGAGATCTGGGGACAGGTAACTGGGAACAAAGTCACTTGCGAAGAAGTGACGGTCGAAGCCCACGATAGGGCTCGCCCAGGAGGACTTGGAAGAGAAGCAGCAGAGTCCATGGCTTGTAGTGCGGAATTTGGATGGGGAGACCTCGTCTTGCCTAAAGATGTAAGTTCTATCCCATGCGAGATGAGAAAAATGTTTGAACTGACGTGTTCAGCTTGATTCCAATTTCAAAGTCACCAGTATAAAAGAGTACATGGAAAACGAAGACTGGAGTGGATATAGATAAATCTATCTAAAGAGATATGAAGTCTTTTTCGAAGCTGTAAATCACTGGACTGATCTATCTAGAATAGTGGAGATACCAGCTTAAGATAACTTCTTGTATGATGACCTCAACAATAGATAGACAATGGCAAAAAACTTATTAGGCACTCCAACAATCCATGACTAAAAAATTCGGTGTGAAAATTGTGAGGCTCGGGTTCCACCACCTCAGTCAGATGAAGTTTTTGTGGTCGATACCCACAAAAGCAGCGATAGATTACAACACCATGGCTTTGATGTTACACTGCATGCTAAAGTAGCAAAGATTGATGTAAATTTGATGAATATGTAACTCCACCCACAGTCCCAACATCCTAAAAATCCAATCAAGTCAGAATCTTCGCTATGGGTAGCCAGTCAGGAGAGAGCATTTGACCCAAAACATTGTTGCAGGGTGCTTTGGCAGTAGGCAGCCTATTGATATCTTTGTTCCACTAGATATCCCTTCATCGCAATCTTTGCTTGTATGTGGACATACTAGGTACATAGAGCGTAAGAATGATATTTTCAAAAGGCTACTGATTAAACACTCAGGTGATAGTAAGAATAACGCTATATCTTGACTTGATCCGAAAATCATGATGATAAAAGGTCAAATTGAAAAAATCAAAGTAAGCAATCTGGGCTCAGCACGGGTGAGTTCTGAATCAGTGAATTCACCGTTCAATTTCAACAAAATATTATCGGAAAGAGCTGCATTGCAAGAAAATCCAAATCAAATAATAAATTGCAGGCCGAGTTGGTCCATAACGAAAGCCACACGATTGGATCTCGAGAGTAGGTTCTTGAGGCCGTGGAGAGAGAAAGAGGGAAGGGGCAAGAAAAGTCTCCAGCCAGAATTGAAAGCGTCAGAACGCACATTTTGTGATGCTACCAGGCAAAACAACAAGAAGTACAGGAAAACAGAAAAGTGGGAGATATCGCGGAGAGGTGGATTTGAGATAAGGATACCGAAAGAAGTGCTCATATATAGATAATTAATATCACAATGTAATGAAGAAACCTGTTTCGAACTTTTGATCAATCCTGCACATGAGACTGGAATTGGACTCGGATCTGAATGGAAAGGATGTACCAAAGATCCTACAGAGTAGATGGCATATCATGGCTTTCGCACATATATAAACCCATATTTGGTACTGCTTCACCATTTAATAGAGGTCGAAGACTTGTGAAACGATTTATATGATTGTATGTTGTCCTCCCGCGTAGACTCTATCAATGTCAAAATCTCCACCGAGAGAAAGGATTTCCATTTCCTTTTCAACCACGCCACTTTGAAGACTTCTTCATCCCATGATTAGGCAATACTGCAACGATTCCTGCAATGCGTTGAGTTGTCTCTCAAAATGGTTTCAAATGATAATGGAGGTGAAAATTCAGGATAAATGTGGGATGATGAATAAAACAAAATTTCTGACACATCTTCGTTTGTTACGTCCTTCCTATTTCGCCATTTGATTACATAATCACATCGCCCACAATGAATCTCAACGACCAAAACCACTGATGTTTTCGAATATGCTTTGATCTTCTTGACATCATTATTTTCTAGTCTATCTTGAAAAATTCGCACTCGCCGTCACTATCCCATTTTCCTGACTCCATCTACATGTCCACATCACAAGATTCACGTTCTTTGATCTCGCAGGCCTCAATCATGCTTTCAGCAACATATGGGAATACAAAATCTCAACCATACTCAGATCAACTGCGCATCATGCATATGGTTTGTCAGTCGGAAGATTGAAGCCAATCATATCAAGCTCTATTGCTATCTGTAAGAAACATCATCACATCTAGCACAATGCTTAAGATGCAAATCTTCACCCTTTCTCCTTCATCCTTCGCAGCGAATTGAGTGATTCGCGTCGATAAGACAACAGGCAGTCCCTATCTATGTGAGCCTCCACCGATGAGAGCACCCTAGCAGTGTACTATCTATGAAAAGCCAATCGTAAGCAGATTGCAGCATGAGAATGAGGAAGGTCGCGAGGGTGACGTCCTCGGAAAATGAGGATCTGATGCAGCCCTGCCTTTCTAATGATGGAGTTTGAGCTCAATCTGGGGTGGGATTGGATGAGATGGCGAAATCAAGACGTCACGATCTTAGATGCTGCGCAATAAAGACTATCAAGTGGTGTCCTCATACCTCGGTTCCTCTTTGGATGCAAGCATTGTAGTGTTTATTCATTACTCAATTGAAATGCTTATCGGTATCGATATCTTTGAATTCGATATTCATACTTTCAAAGATAGTTCCGCTGGTTCTATGGTTTCAGGGGTTCCTTATCGGTCCCAAACGCTGTGACCATTAGCAAGCATGCTCCCCAGATTCCTTATCTCAACATCCCGAACGCCCTCTCATCATGGTTCGCAT
The DNA here is from genome assembly GCA_004786125.1 of Botrytis tulipae. Classification (NCBI taxonomy): domain Eukaryota; kingdom Fungi; phylum Ascomycota; class Leotiomycetes; order Helotiales; family Sclerotiniaceae; genus Botrytis; species Botrytis tulipae. The sequence continues at coordinate 113,435 of PQXH01000026.1, forward strand.
ATCACTGCATGGCTTGTGTTGTCTCCGTCGCGCAGGACATCAATGATGCTAAGTATGCAGGAATGAAGTCGTTCATGCTGCATGGCAAGGCTCAATGATGGGATGATTTCACGGCCTTAAGCCTTGGATTCATGGGTCATAGTTTTCTTATCTCGGATTTGAAGGAGGGAGCTCGGGACATAATTTAGAAGAATTTCTACCCCATTTTTTTTTTGGATCCCATAAACTATCATTCGCAACAATTCTGCAACACATTCTTCAAAATTGAATTACCAGTTATTGGAGCCATCAACATAATTAAAAGGTTTTGGTAACGTCTTGTGTGGCTGCTCTTCCCCATGTCTGAGGAAACAGGCAAGTTTCCTGAAAAGGGGGAACGCGATGGCAGCAACACCTCATCCATATCAAGATCTGAACAGATCGCAAAAGCGGCTGAAATGCTAGGTGTAGAGAAAGGTGAGACAATATCCGCCGATGACGAGTTATTGGCATCCCTGGGATATCGAGCTGAATTAAAACGCGAATTCTCATACACCACTGTGTTCGGACAAAGTTTTGGCTCTATGGGAATTGCTCCAGCAATTGCCGAGAGTATGGTTTTCAGCTTAGGCAGTGCTGGGAGTGTGGGAATGGTATGGACGTATCTGGTTGGATGTCTATTACTTATTCCAGTAGCATTGAGCCTGGGGGAATTAGGAAGCAGCATGCCTACTTCTGGAGGATTGTATTATGCAAGTCGTCAATACCTGAAAACCATTAATTGACTCATGAATATTAACAGTTGACAGTGGGTTGCACGTCTCACACCACCACGGCAGAGGGCTTTCATGTGCTGGCTTGCGTACGTTCATTAATTTGTTATCATCTCCACACCCAACTCTAACTGTGTCGTTTTAGCGGTTATATGAACGTTTTGGGGTATATCTCAATATACGCATCAACAATCTATGCGGCGACCCTTATCCTTGGCGCAATCTGTAGTATAAATACAGATTCTGCGTTCGTCGCTACAAAATATCAAAATTACGGCATGTTCGCAGCAACTACCTTCTTGACCTTTGCAATGACTTGCGTGCCGTCACAAATCCTCTCTCGTCTTAATATGTTCTACATATTCTTACAATTTGCCATGCTTTTTGCTCTGATTGTTGCTCTCGCCGCTGGAACACCCTCGGAACTCAAAAACTCCGCGAGCTTCGTCTTTACAGATTTCGAAAACACCGGGTTTTGGACAAATAATGGTTGGGCCTTCATGCTCTCATTTCTTACACCAGTATGGGTTGTCTCCGGATTTGAAAGTGCAGCGACCATAGCGGAAGAGGCCAGTAATGCCGCCAAAGCAGTGCCATTCGCAATGGTCTCTTCATTGATTACAGCTGCAGTGACGGGATGGGCAGTTATTATAACGATTGCATTCTGTATGGGGACGGACGTGATAGGCATAGTGACGTCACCCTTGGGTCAGCCTCTGGCACAGATTGCATTCAATAGTTTGGGAAAGGATGGAAGTGTTGCCTTGTTGCTTTTCCTGTGGCTTTCCAGTGTGGCCAATTGTTCGATCCTGATGGTTGCGGCTTCGAGAGAGACTTTTGCTTTTGCTAGAGGTTAGTGACACCACTTCGTTGCTGGCCGATAAACAATATTGTCATATGGTAGAGGAAAGCTAACAAAATTTTAAACAGACCACGGCCTCCCATTTTCATCCTACCTTCGTGTCCTCTCATCCAACAAAACTCCTATCCGTGCCATCTCCTTCGTCGCTCTTTGCACACTCACCGAAGGCCTTCTCATGCTCGTCAACACCATCGCCATAAACAGCATCTTCAACCTTGCAATTATGGGCCTCTACTTCGCTTACTGTATGCCTCTCGTATCCCGTCTTCTTTTCGGCAATTTCACACCTGGGGTTTGGTACATGGGGGACAAGATAAGTTATATCAGTGCAGTCTACTCGGTTGTCTGGATGACTTTCATTTTTGTATTGTTATTATTCCCCAGCTATGAGGATCCAACGGCGGATGAAATGAATTATGCCGTTGTGGTGTTGGGATTTGTATTGATTTTTTGTACCGCGTATTATTGGTGTCCGAAATATGGAGGGAGGACGTTCTTCAAGGGACCAGTCAGAACGATTGATGAGGTCTTGAAGGAGAGAGGTGATGTTAGGGAGAGAGTGGTGGATGAAATCGAAGGGCATGGCACAAAGCGTGAGGATGGAAGTAGTGGTTAGAATTGGGTTGTTTACATTCTTCGGCGTCGGCGTAGTGATTTAAAAGTTGCTTGTTTCTTCATAGAGTTTTTATAGATAAATGTTATTGTGGTGTGTCTTCTGGGTTAGTTGATACACATTTTATGACGTTACTTAATTCATCAATTGATGGTAACTCATAAACGGTCTTCAATGATTTCCATCTATCATTCAGAGTCTTGAATTTCATCTTCCTCCTAATTTATGTGGTTCTCAATAATTGTAAAAATTAATTTGGTAAGTTCCTGACCGAAAATTATTGCGAGTCGCTTCATTGATGATGTTTTTATAATAGATCCCGAAATACAAAGAGTGATATCATCGGGAGTCTTTTATGGAAATTTCCAATAGCTATTTAGGATTCATATCAATGCGAACATGAATCAATCAAGTTGGGTGAGTCCTATGGTGATATTTTGTGAAGGCTTTACATGGATTTCTGTGTGAGGTATCGAGGTACCTCGGTGATAATTATCAATAACGTCATATTAATACTAGCTACCAGCAACATATCCAGCTGTTCATAAGTCTTCTTGCGCATAAATGTACAGCCTCCGTCAAATTAAGCATCTGCTTTATTCAGAAACCCATTTCAATACATGGAACGTATGAAGACCGACCTGATTTTACAAAATCAAATTGCGCAGAAGAAACCCCGATCCCCCTTCACCCTCACTCCGCTGACCATCTCGAACTATTGAACCTGCTCGCCACGGTGACTCCATCATTCCCCGCCTCAGAAATCCTGCCAGTGTGGTTCCGTCTCTTTTCTTCATCGTTGCTCGCATTAAAATCCTGAATACTTTCTTCAACAAATCCACCATCGCATCTCTTCTTGCTGCTATCGACCTTGGAATAATTTTCTGGTTCCTGAAACCATAGAGTCCACGATCCTCCAACTATATCGTCTTCGAAGAGAGCATTTCCCGCGAAGTGAAAATAATCGTTTGATCCTGTCGCTTTCTCGTTTTCATCGTCCAGTGGGAACATGTTCAATCTTGGTATATGACAGTCAGGAAATTGTCGCTTTTCTTTCTCGAAGGAGAATTGGAAGAATTTGGCTACGCTTTTCGCAAAAGCTACTGGCATACCGTCTTGGAAGTCGCTTTCTATTCCTGTGATTGTGACTAATTCCAACGCATGGAATTGTACCATGCCACTCCAGCATGTGGGTGAAAGGCCTTTGTATGTGGCGCCAGGTCCATCCTCGAGCATGATCATCGGAAGATACAATGATTTCACCACTTTTAGAATATTTGGGGCGCACTCTGCTAAGTCCCTCAGGTCGAGAGACAACTTCCGGTGATTGCGCGCACCTCTCTGACGGACCCAACTCCTATCTTTCCCCGGTCGTGTTGGATAGTATACTTCCAGGGCCATTGAATCAAGATCCGAGTTGAAGTACAACGGATCGCGGAATAGCGCCGGATTCTGGATTAGATCCGTGTATTGAGAAAGAGTTTCGTTCCTACTTTCTTGATTTACCCAAAGGGTTGTGGGCATGGTTGCTTGTACTGAATCTAAAGTGATTTTTAGTCCTCTTGAGATGAAAGAACGATAGTGACAAGATTGATTTGTAGTATGAACGTGTAGAGTGACGGTCCGTCCTTGAAAAGCTGATTGCCATATTTGGTTGCGGATCTCCAAGGGAAGTCGAGAGAAACATGTGAAAGACAACTCTTTCGTAGTTTTAGCCACCTGCGTTTTTGCTCTGGGGCTCTTGGGTAGCACTGTAAAGTAACATTAGCTTGACACATAGAAAAGTGAATAGCTGAGATTGTGACAAAGTCTGGCTTGATGAATTTTGAAGAATACAGAACTAGCATTTCCTAGCTCTTATCATTGAGCCGTTCCATCCAACCTCTGTACTGTGCCCATCGATTATCCTTCCGCTATTTTTGCTGACCCTTCAAACTCTGTAGGAATTCATGGAGTTTAGGTATGGTAACTGAACGTCCAAGGTTGAGTCTCATACTTACAAGAATGCTTTATGCTGCAGAAAAAGGACCCTAGCATCGATCCTAGCATCAGGAAGAGGATTCTTAAGGACCAACTTTGTTTCTGAGGACTATATGCGCCGTGAATTCCAGAGTATTGGACCATTTTGAATAGAAGATTTGGTGATTTGTTGTCGGTCTCAGGTGGAGAAATGAGTATGCAGTTTTGTGTTTTGTTAAGTTGAGGTTGTAAATTATGTTGTAGAAGAGTCGCGATCTCGTGAATAGAATGGTAATAGCAATGGATGAGTAGGCTCATAGTACATATATAGGCTGCGGAGAATTCTAGAGTGAAGGTAAAATAATGCCGTATTCACGACTCGGTGATCGTGAGACCGTACAATTCATGAAAGCAATGTATACCGTATTTGATGATTCGTAAGAAGATGAGTATTTTTGTATGATACGCGATAATATGTTGAAAAAGATATCGACCGAGAAGAAGCCTTGGGAGGTAACAGATGTGCCTGACTAATCCACCGTAGCGAATGAATATCTTGAGTATTCCTAAGGTATCTGGTGCCATAGACTCTGGAGCGTAAATCAAACCTTAAGGAACACGAGATATAACGCGAGCGCGTGGCTGAACAATAGGGTAGCAGTATTGCAATCCTGAAGGTAGGAGTCAAAATTGACACTTGAAAACGGTCAAGCTGAGTTACATGTGATAATTCGCATAACAATCCTTATTCAAGTTCTGTTGATCTTCCACAGCGGCGCTCATAATATGACGATGGTACATTGTGGTCATCTCTCTGTGTGATCCGCCAATTATCATCTTCGAAATTCTCCATTGATTTGATGGCCTTCCAGACGGGTGCTCCCACGACCCAACTACCATCTTTCGAGATGTTGTTAAGGACCATTGTCTCATTGGCATTAGGTGACTGGACTGCGATGGTTTTCAAGTTATAAAGTGTGTGCATTATATCGGGGTAAAGCAAAAATAGACTGCCATAACATCTGGATGTTTCACGGAGAGCTTCTTCACGAGATACGTGAAAGTGCTCCATCCTGCACATATTTGGTGAGTATAGCGAAATGTCGGCCAAACTGTGGAAGTTATAGCATAAGCAATGATTAGTCAATACACGCCATCTTCTATATCTGTTTTTGTAGACTACGTGAATGGCGAGCTTATCAAGCTTTGGATTGAAATATACTGGGTCGCGGAACAATCCAGGGTTCCGAATCAAGTCTGTGTAGTGCAGAAGGGTTTCATATCGGCTTTCCCTGTTGATGCTAAGGGTCAATGGCATAACTGCATGGACTGATGATACGGCCGGCTTATAGTCGCGCGAGTCGTCGATCCAGCTATGAGTAGCGCTTATGGTGACTACACGAGAGTCGAAGCAATAGTGCCAAATCATTAGACGAATTTCGTAGGGAAGGTTTGTAAAGCAGATGGACTCCGAGTCGACTGGCTCTGCTACAAAGCGCTTGTAATTACCTAAGATGTCTGTCAGAGATTATCCATGTGCATATGTCTAGAATTTTGATACAAGCATTTGCTCCCAGTGTTATAGGAAAGCAACTGGATTGGACTGATACTTACATCGCTCATAAATACTGCGAGGGGAAATTTTGGCAAGAGCCTTAGAGATGACAACTCTTTTTTTTGGCTTCATGCCACCGGGAACATGCGAATATTGCACCATATCTTCAACGTAAATAGAATTATGAGGATGATTTTGAGTCAATCGATGATATCTACAGAAGTCCAATGAGCTGATTAATCACTTCTGAACTGTGTGGAAGTGGTTTCGGTGGAGAGAGAGGTTCTTTAAACGACAATTTGATATAAAAGTAGATTAATGTAGGATACTTGGTCAATGAGTGAGAGAAGACAGGTTCGTCACGAACAGAGAACAGATGAAGAAGAATTTATGGGAATCAGTTTTAATTTAAAGTTACATGGTGCGCTTGATTAACTGCTTTTGCTCTACGACGCGAAAAGGCTGTCGGTCTACTTAGCGGGTGAGGTATGACAAAGTAGCTTCAACGGTTTTTTAGTTAATCTGATTACTTTGGGAAATTTTGGGAGTACAAGAAACCTAGTCGAAGACAATTTGGCTCTAGTTTCTGTCAATCACTCGAACTAATTATTGATCAGCAGCGATCGTCGACCATTTCCTTGGCTGACAAGTTTCACCTTTTCTCTCTTTCCTGGGTAGTGACGGTTCCTAGATCACTAATGACATCTGGTGAAGCAAGCAACTAGATTTCGGGTCTTTTTATAACAAGAAATGTCAGTTCTGTCAATTGTTCGAGGTATGTGAAATCAGAAGGCTCTTTCCGAAGACTGTGGGCAAAACGGGAGAATCACACTTGTAGCGGATAAATTTCCAGATAATAAATGAGTTCACATGACAAATAGCTGCATGTATCACCTTGATGTCATAATTTCATATCAATATCCCTTCGAGATAATCGCCGTTTTACCTATGAACTTGTTTATGTACAGATCTACTCCCCTTTTTCATGCTTACCCCTATTCTTATTCAGAAATCCGACTCAAACCACTTAACCCAACATGAATCGCACCTACGATAGCTGCCATACTTTGTATCGATATCTTCATATCTTCTCTCCCCCATTATCTCGGAGAAATCATCACTACTGTAAGGTAAGTGGCCCAAATGATCTAGAATGATTCGAATTCTTGGCATAACGCAATCAGGATGCGTCCGCTTTATAATCTCAAAGTAACTTTGAAGAAATTTCTCATGCTGTAAATAGTAGACTGTGTTGTCGAGAAACTCTAACACGACAATCTCCTTCAATCCATCATAGCCCCAACCTTCATTCCATGCCAACTGCATTCTTGTATCCCAGTGTCGATCGTTACTCCAGCATGCTCTTGGTATGGTGATGCGTCGAACGAATTTCGGGATTTCTTTATAGACAGAGCCCATATAACCCAGAAAATATATAATGTCTTTGACGAAATAAGTGACTTCGGCCCATCTTTTCTTCGGGTCTGCATTACGAGCAACCTTCATTGCTCTGATTGCAAAGGAATCAAGAGTAGGATGAAAGTATATGGGCCTAACATTTTCGGGGACTAGATCTTTGTACCAAAAAAGTGCTTCAGCTCGACTTTCTCGACAAACGCTCAAGGCGAGTGGGACGGTCATGTGCGCTCCAACAATTTTCATCTCTTCAATATCAGTGTTCATCTTAACATGAACTTCCACAATGACAATGCGAGTTTTAAATGTTGCTCTCCAGATCTTAGCTCGAATTTCCTTTGGAAATTTGTGATAAAACTTGAATTCAACGAGTCCAAACTTTTTTTCTTGTCGTTTTGTGTTCCGAGGAAAGTTCTCTGTATCATGGAGGGGATATTTTGGGTTTCCGAATCGCTGGTACAGGTCTGTGTAGAAAACATAAAGGTAAACTGGTTTCACTACAAAAATTTATCGTTAAAAAATTTCTGTGAGATGGGGAGCAGAAGGATTTACTTACAGAAGTTTTTCAATTTAATGTAAGAGATCTTTGGCAAGTTTACCACCTTCTTTACTTTGCTAGATCGTGTTCTCTTTTCCACGCGTGCTTTTGACCTGCGCTTAGGTACATTGAAGGTCCGCTTCTCCTTTGTTGACTTCTTCCCATCCTTATTCGTTCTCCCCTCAGACTTCTTCTTGTCAGCTTTCTTCTTGGGTGGTTTATTTTTTGCTTGGACTCTTGTAAGAGCGGGCTTTCGCTGCTCCTTGTCTTTTTCTCTGCTGGGTAGATGTGAGGTTGTTACACCTGATTTGACTGTGGAAAAAGAATCAGTAAAAACTGATCATGTAGTTTGAAAAGAATGACTTACATTTCTGCTTGATACTGGCTATAGTGAGCGAGGAAGTCCTGGAGAAGGCCACAAAAGCTTTTCGAAATCCCAGGGACTTGGCAGGCCGAGATTCGATGTCGTCTTTTGACATGTTGGAGATGTGAGAGTTTATTTGCTGAAGAGTTTGATGTTTATCCTTGCATTGGGGAGTATTTGAGATTCAACCCTCTAGAATATTTTGAGTTTCTTGATAATAACCTTGGTCGACTTCAGAACAAAAGATGGTCTGGTAAACGATCATGAAGGACAAGAGAGTTTAATTATTCACTGGGAGATGATGGAGTTGATGATTCAAAAACGTGGATTCACTGTATCTGCTGTATCCTGATGCTTCCCACAGCTCCTATCACTCAATGATATCTTTCAAATGGGCTCGGATACCTATAATCCTGTGTATATGCAGTGTGCATCAAGACCACACATTTTTTGACACTGGCAGCTCACTCTATAAGATCTCTAAGAATCTAAATATCAATGGTTTCATGTTTGCAGCCCCTCGTTCAGAAATCCACATTGGGAATTGACGCAAACTTGGCCGAAGACCTTAATATTTCATAACGTCTTAATTTCTGGTCTTTGACTTCTAGAATGTATTTTTGGATGATTTCCCTAAGTGGTGTGAGCATGTTCCATTCACTTGCTTTTATCCAGATAAGATTGAATGTACCACACACATATTTCAAGAAGAGAGGCTCGAGGCTAACCAGCAAAATTGAGCGAATCAACAGCTCTGGTGTCCTTCTTTTACCAGCAGACAAGAGCTGGATGACGTGGTGATTTGCTCTAATTTTTCCAAATCATGTAAAGAACGCGTTCAAACTCTCAATCAGTACTTATTAAGTTGCTCATCAGATTTGCACAAAAATACTTGTCCAATCAAAAAAAGGGACTAGGCCTACTAGACTCAGCTTTACTTCTACCTCAATTCTAATTCACCACAATTACAATTATTTCGAAATAAAGTATGAGAGAATTGGAAACATCAATGCGTAGTTTAAATATTACAAAGTGACGAAGAGCAGATCTTGATTCGAAGGTCTTGCAAGACGAACTAGTGAGAGGTTTTATATAAAAGCCTCAACTAGATTGATAGCTTTCGAAATATTCAGCCATCAACAATCCCAACATAACGTTTCCACAAATCTTCCAAAACCTTGAGGTCAACATCTATTATGTCGACCCCTCCCAATAAACCTTTCTCCGATCATAAGATTACAGCTAAAAAGTCGAATCCAAGAATTTCTGCTGTTCCAAAAAATGTTGATGAAGTTCCACCCAACACCATTCAGCCCTTTCTACAAAAAGCCCTAGAAAGTTCTATCAATACAGGAGAGATCCCAGCCAGCCTCTTTCCACCAATCGCAGAGAAGTACCACAATACTATTTCACACAATGACTCAGTCCCATGGCCAATTCTCAACTCAAGTGCCAGAAACAACATCCTTCTCTACCCAGGCTCTTTCAACCCACCCCACCAAGGTCATCTAGCCACGATCCGCTATTGTTCGGAGCGTCGTGAGCAACTCGGTATCACCACTATGTTCCTCTTCGTGGATCCTGGCTCGATTGTCACAAGCAAAAAGAAGAAATGGGGTGAGATCATACTTCCACAAAACCTCCGCTACGAGCTTTTCTACAAAGTCCCAGAAGTTTCCCAACTCGTTGCATCTGGATGGCTTCAGCTGCTGGTGGGAGATATGGACAATCACATTGAAGTTCTACGGGCGACAACTGATTTGGTTTCGGAAGCTGGGTATGCCATTAAGCTGGTGGGACTTTTGGGCGGGGATAAGTTGACGGTAGAAAGCGCGCCACATGTACATCCGGGAAATTTACAGGAATGGGGTCCGGTGGATGAATTTCTTATCATCAACGCAAGGAGACCGGTTGACTTTTTTGATCCGAAGACAGATAAGGCTCCAATAGATCTACCAGGATGTACAAAATGGAAGAGAGGTACGGAGAAGGGCGATGAGGAAGAGGGAACTATCGACAATGAGGTCGGTGTTCTGTGGAAATGTCAGGCCTTGACCGTTCCTGGAAAGCCGACAATACAATTTCGTGCCTCGCAACATAGTGCGTCAAATGGTGTTAGTTCCACTAAGATTCGACAAATTATGACCGAGGCGCTCGATGAAAAACTCATGGATGGACTAAAGGATAAAGTCATTAGTGCTGAGTTTTTGGTAGAGTGGTTGATACTTCAGCGTAATCAGTCGCGTAAGGTCTCCGATGAGAAAGCATTCATTTAGTTTTCTTGCCAGAGCGAATGGTGGCAGTCCTACACTGGGTCTGTACTTGTGGTGCCTTCATATTCGAGCCTTTACCGTCAAGCACAGTTTTAGCCTATGGAACTAGCGCAGTAACGCGATTATATTGAGCTGTAGCTTTCTCCAGTCTCAATCTCTTAAGGCTTCTTTAGACAATGTTATTTCCTCTTACTCATGCCGCATTTTACGTGAAGCACAGATGTCTTCGTTCCTTTCATCATTTCGATGTAATTAAGAAAATGCTCATGACTCCGTAATATCTTTAACAGACAACTGACCTGAACTAATTGCGTCATTCCAAACGTTTTCCGTAGGATGTAGAAGGTTTCTGTCTTACTAATCGTGTCAAGCCGATGAATGCAGAATGACATGGTGAAATAATAGTTAGAATGAGCGGTCAGAATTGCCAGGAAGAAGACGAAAGCAAGGGCACTTTGGGAAATTCTTTCTAGTTTTCAAATGATTTATGAGGCTTGTATCGAAACTAGGCAGAAGGGAGGATAAGTCATTTTGATGCAAATCACACGTTCCAAAAAAGCCCCCAACATGAGGTTTCATTCGAGTAGTTGTTTCGATGATGTATTATTTCTTTTGGAAACTATTTACATAGTTACAACTAGATGTCTCCATATCTCCAGTCAATACTCGGAATCAAACCAATCTGCAGTCTCCATCAAATCGTAATTCTCATAAACCCGGGATCCACTTGCTTGCTCCATTTCATCGCGAAAAATAGGAAGAAGAAAAGGTTCGGTATAGATCGTCACTTCTGGAATTTGAAATGAGGATTTTTTTTTCATTTCAGCTTCAAACGTATGAGTGAGGCAATTCTCTAGATGTTGCACTTCAGTTGAGTTGTCAAATCCAGAGCTTCGGGAGTCTTTTTGCGGCCTGCCACTTATGATGATAATCTCTTCCAAACAATCGAACTCGGCCAGAAGCGGTTCAATGAATGTGCTATAGATGCTCCCTTGTGGTTGTGGGCGGTGCCAATTAATGATACCATAGTCATAAATGAAGCAAGTAGGAAATGTTAACGATTTGATTGGTCTCAAGAGTACCGACGACGAAATGTCAATGAGGTGCGTAATTCCCCATGACAGTTGCTCCATGGTGTCGCATCCACGAATATTATGCCTTGAGCAATAGTGACAAGTAGCAAAGGAATCTAGCTGGTAGTTGAAATAGATCGGGAAGTCGGAGACACCTGGTAGGAGGTTGGTGTAGCATCTAAGTGTCTCCATTCGACTTTCGTGGTTGACAAAAAGAGTTACTGGACTCGGTGTAATTGTGGTACATTGGGCAATTCGATCTGGATAATCAGGAACTTCAATCTGAAGCTCTAAATCATACCCCATGGAAATGTCAAAATCTACACAGACTTCAACATTGCGACCGCGAAAGCTATATTCCCAGATCTTGATTCGTATCTCGATAGGAATTTCTGAGAACAAGACAAAGCTCGAAGCAGTGTTATATCTTTCGCGCATCGGGAACTTTCTCAAGTTTATCCATCGTCGTCGTGGAATGCGCATTTTCCAGCGGCGTACCAAAGTTCTATAACGTTTGGAGCGACGCTTTTCAAGCTCATCGACTAGAGCCTTGCCTGAAAGATTCTTGCATCTTTTTGCGGTCAACTTGTTTTCGGGGTCCATGCTATGAGGTCTATCGTTTCCGTTGGCATCAGCAAGCTTCACGGAGCGTAACCGCTTTTGGGGCACAAAAGACATCACCTACTTGTTTTGAATTGTGCTGTCTAGGGTCTTACTTTAGAGACGGACGGGTGGATAATCGCTTTTTGAATGATGTTTGACAGAACCTTGAATGAATTTCATCGACGCCAAAATTTGCCTCAGATGATATTTAAGTAATTCAGAAGACTGAGTTCAGATCGCAAAATACCGCCACTTATTGAACCGAATGTGGTAAACCCTTGGAGGGAGTGAATAGGAGTGTATACGATATATATATATCACGTTATCAGAATATATTTCGTCTGCAGATCAGATTCACCGCTGTGGAATTGCAGGTTCCATGAATTTCTCCTATTAGTCCCCGCTCTTTCGTTGACGTGCGACGATTTTCTATGCAAATTGCTAGCTTGAAGTGAATACATAACGATAGAGATCTTATGACATATCTTTCAAAGCTACCTAGGTACGTATGGAAGTCGAATATCACAGCAATGAAGAAGCCGACATACCTACAAAATGGTGAATGGGTCAGAACTGATGAATCGGGCATGGAAGCGGCAGTAGAATCTCGCTATCAAGGAGTTTCTCTTTTGCGGAGAATTCCACTTGGGACATGTCGATGAAATTTTTCTTGATATGCATATCGAAAATCCAACTTATACCTAGGAAACATGGAGGCGGAATTAGGTGCTGTGATAATGACATGGATGTGGAAGCCACATGCTTGCGTTCTCGAAGAGGGGAACCTTGGAAGAATGGGTTGCCATATCTGGCCCTTAAAGTTGAGCTGTAGCTTTTGTCTCGGCATTCGATACCGTTGTTTTCTTTAATTATTTGGTGAAGATCGAGCTTTCAAATCCAGTTCCACCCCTTTCGATGTTCTCATTCAGCATTTCCTAGCGTCAAGACTACATTCGGTGTTAGCTACATTTAGTGCAGCTTTTTTGCGCCTTTTCAGGGGTCCTCGGCAATTTACAGGGCGTTGTACACTATCTCACAGGGCCTTAGGTACCAACTTGCACCGAGCGCTTGTAAAAAATTCCACATAATACCATCGTTTTTCTACCCATTAATACTTCAAAGTTCGGATTTTGTCCCTTTTATCCTGCAAGTCCAATTACAGAATTAACTATCGCAAGAACATACTCCATACCCAAGTCGTGCAGTGAGCCCCAAAGTTAGTCACTAAAAACACTAGAACGCCTACAAGTTAACATCATTCTTTATCTCACATATGGAAACTGGATTGTTGTTTTGATATGATTTCTATACTGAATTAAAACTTAAATGTTATTAATAGAAGCACCTTATTATACATCAATGATGGTGTAGTGTCCAGGTAAAGGCTGATGACTCGCTACTCGTTCGCTAAATCTTGATCGGGTTTTCTGATTCAATAAAGACTCCTATACGGGGTGGGAAGGTTTAGAGTGACATTAGCAGTGATAAAGTGTGAAAATACAATAATTGTGGTCAAGAAAATAATTGGAAAGGTTCTACAGAGACTTGCTATTGTTCATTGAGGGTGATGTCGCACTTCGAGTAATTATTTTCTTCCTGTCTTGATTCGATGAATCAAATGTAGTATCTTTATGTTTGTGGTCATTGCATATCGTTTGACATCATAGTCATTGCAAGTGTTGTTTTATCGAATCACAGACTTTGACTCCTCAGCTACAATTCAATTCTCGTTATGTAAGAGTTTAGACCCCGGCTTATCGCACACTAAGCGAAAACACACTAAAAACCCTCATTTCTTCAACTTTTGAACTATATATTATTTCAATTAATAAATAAAATAAATTATTCAAATTGATAAATATAATAACGATTTAATAAAATGATTTAAAAAAATGAATAAAATATTTTTAATAATTTTTCTAATAAAGTTGTAAGTTTTTGAAATCAGAACTTTCAAATTTTTCAAAAAAATTGATTTTTTTGTATAGGAAAAGTATTATATATAATAATTTTTAGAAAATTTTAATTTTAAAAACCTATAATTCTTTCAAAAAAATTGATTTTTTTGTATAGGAAAAGTATTATATATAATAATTTTTAGAAAATTTTAATTTTAAAAACCTATAATTCTTTCAAAAAAATTATTAAAAATATTTCACTCATTTTTTTAGAATTAAAATACTAATATTTCTGATATTTCAAGTTTTCAAATTAATTATTCAATAATTGATAGAATAATTGAAGAAACTAGTTTATATGGGAAAACAGCTTTTTTGCAGGGATTTTGTCACGAAATAGGGTGGTGTGCGATAAGCCGGGGCCTCAACTCTTACTTAGGAAATTACGAACTCAGATATGCAAGACTTTTTGCTGTGCTCAAATTGCCATTTTTATGTACGTGTACTCGAAGAATACAAAATCAGGCTATTAATACTCAGGGCCCGCACCCACCGGTGCTACGAGAGGTACATATGCATATAATCCGGTACCAGCAGTAATATACCATACTATTTTTCCTCACATGTCCCATTTTGTTTTTATCTCATAATAGAAAAAACATCATAGCTGCAAAAAATTTGGACCATAACCTCTCGCTGTTTTCCACGCTTCTTTGTGCGGAACTCTTCTTGCCATTTTTCGGCTTCTCAGTGCATGCTCCGTGACATTGTTCAGAGGAACATTCTTTTGGGGGATTTTCCAAGAAACAACAGCCATCTTAAGATTTTCATTAGTTAAATATGCCGCGAAGTAGACAATTCTTTTGCTTACCATAAACGGAAGTGGAAACAGTAATACCAGCAGTGACTGTGACGGTATATTTCGACTTAGTTGCAACAGGGTCGTTGGAAAAACCGGCGGGTGTTTGATACACACAGGATTTTAATGAATTGTCTTTCGTTGGCTTTGCCTTTTGCGTCGTCTTCGTCGTTGACTGTCCTTTTGCTAATGCTGAGGAAATGAGCGCGAAGATGAGAAATATTTGAAATATGATGAAAATTTGGACGCGTTGGAAGATCATGATGATGAAGTGTTCTCGTTTGTAGTTGTTGTTAAGCTAACTTTGCTTGAAGCGGATTGGAATACATTTTTATGAGACAATTTACTTGCAAGTGGTGCTTGTTGAGACGAGATCGTTTTACGATGCCGTGTTTCAATGTATGGAGTGTCGGATTGCAGTGTTCTAAGAAACTCTTAGGGTCAGTTGGAATGCTTTTGATGTGTTCGTTCTGGAAAAATTGAGTCATCTATCTTGAGTATGATTCATAGATTTTGGAATTGCGAAGTCACTTTCACGAGATGATGTGATTTGAAGGGGAGTCAGCGACCAAATCATACACCCAGTCATACAGAGACCAATGAATCACGTACTATCATAGTAGTCATCCTCAATATTATGACAAATCCAACAGAAGAATATTTTTAGGAATTCATATATTCATCCTACAAAACCAGTTCCTCCCTAAACTTCTCATCTCGTAGCATGATAGCCCATAATATATTCTCACCTCAAATGAACAGACTAATTTCCCTTGATTACATCAAATGAAGAGTTCCAGAATGACAAGCAAGCCCAAAACAATTGTAACAACTATCAAGAAGGAATCTGTATCCATGCTTTTCAGTCCCAAGCTCTGAGTTGGACTTGCGGTGCTGGGGTTGCCTAAATCAATTCTATTAGCAATTGCCAAACTAATACTCATAATGGCTGCAAGATCTTACTCTTAGTCTGTGTACCGGTGGTGGAAGTGGAAGTTGAGCTAGAGCCAGTAATAGGAACCGAATTCGAAACGGAAGCGGAAGACGAAGCGGCAGTGATGGTGGTGGGTTTTGAGGTTGGAATAGGGCTAGGAGTCGAGGTGAATGTCATTATAGAGGTAGAAGTTGAAGTCGAAGTGTAAGAGACGGTGGAGGTTGGTGCAGGAGCCACAATTGTGAGGGTGACAGTGGGCTCGAATCCACCTGTAATAATTACCAGACTGGTAATTAATGTTCTAGATGATTTTGTAGTTTGATTATTCGTGGATCCACTTGATAAATGCAAAGTTGTTGCTACAGACTCTGGTGGAGGGATCGGGGGCAAGTTCTGAGCGACAGAGAGAAAGGCGAGTTTGAAAATAACGAACAAGACAACCGCATTTTTGAAACTTGCGCAAACCATGATTATGATCTGATGTCGTAATAGGTGATTGATAGTTGTTTTTATATTGATATCCTTACGTTCAAATAAATGATCGTTTGGTCGATGGATCAATTTGTGGTATTTGGATGGAAGAATTGAAAGTTGTCGGGTACAAGGAAAGAAGCTTTGTGTTCTATATACCTAAGTCGCTAAGAATCTTATCAGCTCCAGATGCATGAGTGATATTTTTCGAGTGAATCTTTTCATGGGACCACCCAGATATCTCCGGGGTGTAGTGTACGGTCCAAATCTGCGTCCAAGGGCCTGAAAATTTTCATCCCCGAAACAAATTGAGCCATCCAATGAAGTTCAATATATTCTAAACGTATCCGACTACTATAAAGCTTTCCACTACTAGAAGTTTGTGATCCATCTGCTAGTGCGGACTATCAGACACCGTATACCTTCCCATTTGTTGGGTCGGATGTCATCTAGGTCTTTCTACGGCTGAGTTCTTTCTTACCCGAACATCTTACTTGATTTGGGCATTTTATATTCACTTTCAGATTACGGCATTTGAACTTCCATGTTTTCCTCTGCGTAGATATATCCCTCAAAAGATCAAATAAGAGTTCTATCAACATGAGAGAGGCCCTGGAGTAGGCAGAATACACATCTATGAATACATCCGAGCCAGATTCACATTGCAAAAATTCAAAGCACCGATCTACACTTCCATTCCACAGAAGTCCTTGAACTCTCAACTCTGTGCGATTTCTTTCTAGGTGTTATCCAAATGTCAGGCATCTTCAATTACCATACAATATCAACCTCATCCATGGACGATCCCCTCTCGATCTATGAGTAGAAAATTTCCGTTGCTTCCCGCATATAGCCTTCCACTCACAGTATACCAAGTTCATCCGCTTTCTTTATCAAAAAACTAAATAACTCATGGCCATCGAAATCAATCCCAATAAAGCCAACGAGCGCAGTAGAGGGGTTTTCAGCTCCATGCTCCGCCAGCCTGAACTATGACTTGGGCTTAGACTATGGTTTGGCGTTACGGATACGGTAGGGCTTGGAGTCTGTACTGTGGTTGAAATTGCTGGAGTTCCTGTCTGTGGCTTACATGTGGATTGGGTCTCGCATGATCCTGGAATTCCATTGCTCCGAAAGCAGCAACCAGCTAGAAAGAGGTATTGATTAGTGACTACCCATATAATAGTAAAGTGAAGCAAAACTTACGCAGGATTTGGGTATAGGTAGAGGACGCAGATGTCCAAGTAGTGGTACTCGAGCTGGGTGAAAAAAAGGAACGAAGGTGAGAACTGCTTGTTCCAGTTGGATTGGCTGAACATCCGCTTGCCATTATTTGAGGCAGACTGATAGAAAACGTTGCTTGGGCAATGTTTGTGAAGGCGAAGGTGAGTAGGGTGTAAATAATGATGATTCTGCTAAAGCGTGAGGAGATCATGTTGGATGTTGGAAATTCGCAAACGATACGTCTAGTAAGGTCAATCGCCAAGTCTAAGAAATCTGATATTTAAGGGTTTGAGTGCGCTTTTTTTCATTGGAATCAATATTCTAGATGGGTTCTCGAATCTTTTTGTTTAAAAAAATGAACACTGCATTGCCAAATACATTCTCACACAGAGACGTAGTGCGTTATTTGACGGATGACTCGATATTTCCTAGTCATCCAATTCTTCATCATTCACTACCAATAACTTATGACTGGGTATTTCTATTCTATGATACTCATATTTCGGTTGTTATAAAAACATCAATTAATAGATCCTTATGCTAAGTATTTAGTGACAGGTTCAGTTCAGCGGTCAAAAGGTAAAGGTAATCATAATCAGTAAAAATTTCAGGCTCTAATTCTACACTTCTGCAATCCTCCTACCGACACAACATCCTAGCGCTCTCCGGTCTAATATTAATCCTCCATTCTCGATACTCTTGTCTAGCCACAAAGTAAAAGTCCCATTCCGTTTAAAACTCCTACAACAGAGAACAAAACCATCAGCATCAAATTCGCAGGTATCATTCCATTACCCGCACTCGAACTAGGAGCCGGAGTCTTCGTCGGATTTCCAATAGTCGGTGGGGGATCTGTTTTTGAGGGTACTTCCGGTCCACCATTTTTCAGGTAATAAGACACCGTCCTTGTAACATATGCCGGACGACATGAGGGATTGTCTTGGCAGGAACCTGGTTCAGTAGAGAGCAAGAAACAACATCCGGCTGTTCATTTTGTTAGTGAGGTCTCCATGATGAGATTTAGTTATGCATTTCTCACAGAATATTCCAGTATATGTTGAACCTGCAATTTGGGTGGATGTTGTATATGTAGCAAGTTGTGCACTTTTATCTTTGAAGAAGCCGGTAGGTCTCTCGAAAACGAGGATTGTCATGATGCTAGTAGTGAAGATAGAAACACTCTTGGGACTTTCTTGAGGGCCAGAGGATCCAATAACAGCCGCGGGTGCGAAAGCAATCAGGATGAAGAGAATGATAATCTTCGTGAGATGTGTAGAAATCATTCTTTTTGATGCAGATGGTTCTTATGTTTTGTTATGGTAAAATTTTAATTGTCTTGAGATTTTAATCGAAAGTCTAAGTGATATTGAGAAATTTGTGGGAGGAAGGGGATATGCATACAAAGATGTGGTGTTGATGTGAATATGGGGGATACGGAGAACAGTAGCACGAATCAGGATTTCGAATCGAACTCTGACTCATCGTGATTAAAATGCGCCATAGAGAGAATTCACGCATCAATGACTCAGAAGAAAGGTATTGCTTGTGAGAATCAAAAATCTAAATCTAGAAGGTGAAAAGGATACCCGCGGTAAATCAATAGAGCGCAAGTTTTCAAGCTCATCCGGAGCGGCATGGAGCCTACAGGTTACCGAATATTGCATTTATTGAAATTCGGCAGGAGAAGACACAAGTGCTTCATTTCCCAGAAGGCCTCCCCGCACATCCGCCATTAAATTAACTCGCGGATTTTTGCAAGCTCATAACCCAATTAATTTTACTCGTCAGATTAATCAAGGTAGGACTTATTGGCAATTTTGATTTAAGTCGATGTGTAAGAGGTTCTCATATACCAGCTAGGCTGGATTACAGATTGGAAACTTATGCGATCTAGATTCGGCTCATGTAACATTGATATCGACGATACTGGTAGGGCGGCATTCACACCACAAATAAATGCCCCTTTCGCTTACCAAGTAGCAAGCGACGACTAAGTATTCCTGTTTCCGCATGCCAGTAGGAAAATTCTAACATGCGATAATATCATCTATTACCTCGAAACAAACTCATGTTACGACAAATTATTCGTGTTAAACTTTCCTAGTAACCATCCAGCACATATCAAATCAATAAAGAAATAAATTAATTTATCTCTCAATTCTCATTTGTGACGATTGGAGAGCTCTTCCGAACTTTCACAGCATACCAATATCGGTCACCGTACTCGCCATATTCGCTTCCCAAATCAATCTCCACTCCACTCCACCCACATTCCACCATCACCCACACACCATCTGCATGTTTTTTTTGTGATAATATATCTTCAACTATCGTCGCTTCATCCATCAATAAGATGATAGCTTCTGTGGTCCAATGGTTAGGATTCCACCCTTCCAAGGTGGAGGTTCGTGTTCGATTCACGGCAGTTGCATTCCTTCATGCTTTTTTGTATGATTTACCTCGTACCCCTAGATATCCTTTTGCATGGGCTCATGAGCAGCATCGAAGATAGCACGTAGGTTTTCACTACACTTGCGCAGAAAGAGGTTTTCAATTAGGGAAGGAGAATTTTCTCCGGAAGAATGTGCAGAAAAATGTTTTCCCCCACATCCGGACCCGCCGCGTTGCGCTTAGATATTTTTGATGTTAATAAGCCTATTCCGTGAAGAACATCGAGGCGAGATATCTTCCTAACCATCGAATACTTTTACAGCAAGAATAAGACTTCTCTATGGTTAGCTGTAGAAAGTATATTGTGCAAATACCAAAAGCATCTTGTTAAGAATTTGACACCAGATACAAGCTCCAAGCACGATCAGTTATCGCAGAATTCGCATGAGATCAACAACGCTTTTATCCGAGAAATGGAAATCCAACTACCGAAAATTGACTTGGGGTTGTGAAAGGGGTGAAGCATAAGTTGGGAGATTATTTTCGTTCCTGCAAGTACATCCCAATAAAAGCGGATATAAACAGAGAGCTTGCAGTCTTTCAGTTTCCGGAGATCTTTTCATATGTGAGAATACCAAGATTACTCTGACTGGTAATTATAAATGAGCATCTGGAAGTGTCAAGACTAAATTTGGAATATCAAGAGGAGCGATCGAAAAGCGAACAATGATGTAAAATAACTATTACTAGTCGAAATCAACGCAAAAAAGCAGACATACTTCCACATCGATACTTTTAGTCGAATTGACTATCGGGTTTTCATTGTAAACTTCTTGACAAGCAATGATTTCCAATTCATAAACACTGCAAAACGCCCCCCACCAGCAAATCTGTACTCTGATGTCACTTCGTTCCTCCTCTAATGTGGCGATCAGCGAAAAATTCCATACGAGGCCTTTTCATTTTGCACATAATCAGGGATTGCGAGCACATCTGGTATAACCGATAGATGTCCAGGAGGGCTTGAATGGCTCGAAATGATTGGTGTATAACCAATAGGAGTCAGATCGTTCGGAACATTTGGTGCATAATCATCATAAGCAACCCCCTCGAGAGATGAATCGGCTAGAAGAATCAACTCCGATAGGTAAGAGTAAGCAGACTGATGATTGGTGTGAATTTCATGGTCTCCAAAAGAGATTATGTAGTAGCCGTATTCATTCACTGGAATCATAATTAATGACCTGATACCCCGTAATGCAGTTGCCGTGTCCAAGAAGTGGCTTACAAATCCGACATCAGTTCGATGAAGTTCACCTGGGGTTCCGGTGACAGTGACTATATAAATGGCTATTGTATCGAGCTCATAATTGAAGTAAAATTCCGAGACTACATATCTATGGGTTAGAGGTCCAAGGGCCAATCGCCTATAGTGTAGCAAGGTTTCTGCTCGACTTTCTCGATTGACAGATACCGTCGATGGTGGTGAAGTGGAAGTTTTCAGTTCAGTGACGTCTAGATTCATGTTGTAGTCACTATCTTGACAGTAAATAAATTTCGTGACAATTCCAATATTACGACTTCCCCAACTCATCCGCCATATTTCTAGACGTAGCTCAATTGGAAGTCTTGAAAATGGGTGGAACACTCTGCCGCATTTATTGTCGAGTTCGTTATTAACCCGCGGTACAAGAGATGAATCGATAGGAGCGACTACTTTTCTGGCATTTGATCGAGTCCGTCTCAAGAAATTCTTTCTCCCACACCAGCGGCCTATTGATCCTGCCTTTGCCTGTAAACTTTTTAGTATTGGATATATCTTCGAAGAGTCAAAGTGTGAAGACCGACTTACCTTCCATTTTGTCAATTTTGCCCGAACCGCCCGAGAGAGTGTGTGATCACCGTCCATTATGACAAGAAAGACAGCTGAATTTGGAAACCAGTAATTGTCTGACAAAGGTACCGGTAGATCGAAAGATCGATGCTGTTATATGGGCTGCGACAATGAGTAACGAGCCTTCGGTTATTCTCAAGAGCGCAATTGTAGAATCATACACTGGAGTGGAAAGTAGCAGGCAGAAGAATCCCTGACTTTAAGACCAGATTTGATTGAAATGGAAGGTCTTTATCATCTAACGAGGCAGAGAACGAAGTAAATGTAGAGAATAAAAGGGTGAGACAGAAAAGTCAGTCCATTCTTTACCGGTCCTTGGATCTCCATTCACTTTCCTATCTCGTGCTATGTGCTATGTGCACATCTTACGATGGGCCATCTGATCGAGGTGAATCAGATTCTTCTGAGGGAATTACAGTATGGCGTGAATAGTATGTATAGCATGACGATCTTAATTCCCAATTCTGGTATTTTGAAATCGGATTAAGAGAATTTCATTCGTGTTATGCAACGGAGGAAAGAAAAAAGAACTGAAGATGAGCAAGTTGCTGTATCCATGACGAACCAGTGTGTCTACACTTCATAGGCAGGCAGTAAAGAAGGCAAGAACGATGAGAAGATTACAAGAAAATTGATTTTTGAAGCCCCGACTAAGAATAAAGGCTAAAAAGATGCGAAATGGCTCAATAAATATGCCGGGCCTTCAGTTTTGGGTATATCTTAAACGCCAAAGCCATCTCGTTCCTTTGTCCGGCCGCGACACAGACAAATTTATCTGGCAGCCCATAGACTCCCACTCATTGCCTTGGTTCTACCAAAGGACTCTACCCTTAGTATCTCAATCGCCGGTCCGTCAATTAGTACTAACAAAAGTTAATTTCTCATTCCCCACCACTGTCTATCATACATATTAGCCTGGGTTCATGTCTTGGATCTTCGAGCATTGATACAACACCGGAGCTCAAGAATTCGGAAGCATACCTTCAAAACATTTCCAATTCCCGTAACCTGACCCGAAGCATTCGCAGACATGACATTAGCATAATTAGTGGCCATCAATTGAACTCCTGATACGAAGGCTTTATTGTCGAATCCACTACATCCCCCCCCAATGGTTAGCTATACTCGAGAACCCAATATCCACACCTTCCATCTCAGTCAGGCGTTAAGAGAAAACATACCAATGACCCCCTCCATTTGGTGTATTGTCCACTGTTTGCAGGCTGCCAATTTGATCCGTCGTCATTCCTGCTGCCGTAGCCAATTTCTCGTACGCAGCAACTGCATCTGGAATAGCCGGTTGCAACAACGTCAATTCATCTTTCGAACTTTGAAAATGAATCTTCGTATTCTTCGCCAACGTATCCGGATCTACAACCGCTACCTGTGGTGTCAAAGCACCACAATTCAATAAAACTCCCGTCTTATACTGCGCTCCAAAAGCCGGCATAAAAAATCCGGAAAGTAAAAGCGAGCCTCCCGAGACACCCGTGAAAAAGACATTCGTATTGTCGAATGCTACATCCTTTGAGAGTTGTGTTTGAATGAGTGAATTAACCGCAGCAGCATGTGCGACGCCATCCGTACGTTGAAGACCTGATCCGCCTCCCCAGAACATATTTTTATTGGGAGCGAGAACAACGACGCCCATGAGATTATTCTGAACTGCTTGATTGGGGAAATCGAAAAAGGATGTTCCTCCATCTCCGTGAAGGAGAACGTTGAGACCCGCTGTCCCGGTTGTGTTGGCTGATGCCGTGCCGCCAGTTACACCAGATGCTGAGGTGAACATATTGGCTGGAGCACTGATTTTGTAGCGAATGGGTAAACCACTGGTTGATTAGTATTTAAATGTGAAATAGAATGATATAAAATTACTTGATTTGAACAGTTTTATCTAGGATCATTGATCCATCCGATGCTGTTGTAATACCGCCAGATGTGGCTGCCTGTGTCGTACTAGTTGTGGAAGAAGCAGCATTTTTCTTAGGCAAAGCATTAACGGGAGCGAGAAGAGTAAGGAATAAGAAAACTAATAAATCTTGAGTGAAAATCATGATGAGAATGAACCAAACGCCCAGCGCTGAGAAAGGAAATGAATGGAGAGAAAGATCGAGGTTGAAAGAAAGATCGAAGTAGACTCAACCAAAATCGACAAAATGATTGAACTTCTCATCTTTTAACGTAATTACCACTTACAACGCCTAGAAATTCGACAATATCTTAAACTGACCATCAAACTACCAAGCCAAATGCTGTGATGAATTTCATCCTAATTTTGTAATGTGAAGCATTTTGAGGTTTGACTTGGCGGTCATGATTGGGGCTTGACTCGGACCATAACTTCTTGGCACAAGTGGTCAAATGGAATGGAAAACTTGGGGCTCAGATCTGAACTGAGGAATCAATAAGAAATCAAGATGTATTGAATTTGGGGTTTGAGGAGAATGAAAGATCTGTACAAAATGAGGAATGTTGTACATGATATGTGAGGATTTCAAGTGGGATTACTAATATATCATGGTAAGAACTGGTGAAGTTCTGTCTCAGCGAGAAGCTTCAGACATGGTACTCGGACCACAACAAAAACCTTTAGACATGCCTCGGAATCAGCTAAATTTCATAGGGTTCAAAGAGATGGCAGTCTTGACAGTCGAGGAATAGAATACATAGTTTTGTCGAAATTCAATATTTTGTTCCGTACGAATGATACCTAGGTATATATCCTAACTTCGACATCATCGTAATTGATGTGAAACCGTCTAGCGACGACGTGGTTTGGAATGAAGGGGCACAAATCGCGAATATATTACGGATCGAAAAAAGAACAAATCTTGTTTCACACATGCAATGATAGAAAATTCGATTTCCACATGATGTAAAAAGTTTCTGGTGCCTTGATCTTCAAGAAGCTACAGATGGAAATCGTGATGATGTTTGAAGTTGATGAAAATATCTTTTATACGGTTTCTAAAACTTGCACTGACGTTATATTTTTGTACATCTAGGGCGTTCCCCAACCGTGCAGAATTGAACTATAGGAGTTGAAGCAACCACTGCACCTGGTGCGGAAGTACTCATGGCATTGTGAAGGATGCAGCTCCACCGCTAAGGAAACTAGGTTACTCCTATTGTAGTTTACCATCTCGTAGTACGAAGTAAAGAGCATCTAACTTCGGAATTGCATACTTTATGGCTCCACGAGTATTTTGTTGAGGTTTTGATACCCTAGATCTATTACGACATACTTGACGTAGTTGAACTATTTTCATCCATCGTAAATCTATATTCAGAAAGTATCGACAACGGCTCGCAAGACCAATGTGCTAGGCGTGTGACAGCATGGAAATTCCATGGTGGAAGTATCCGAAATTGATTGATTGTTAGACATTCGTCGGTCAGCCCTTTCATTCACAATGAGAACTTTACTCTGTAGACTCGCTCGGCTTTGCCATGGACAATTGATTGTAAATTAAGAATTCATAGCTTTCGGATCAGGCACTCTCGGCATCTCATAGTGCGCATACGGATATGTCATTCGCTGCAAATCAAAGATGTTGTGTGGATTCCAAGTGCACCGCCACAGACTTTCATAATCATCCACTAAAACCATAATCTTGGCGTACAAACCAGCTGAAGAAACCTAGTAAATCTATACTCAAACGTCATCTAGTCGAGAGAGAAGAAACCAATGATGTAAAAGTGTTATGCAATATACTCTTGGGCATCTTATCCTAAGTAGTCGTGGTGGACTTACGAGTAACTTCGGGTGAACATCTAGAAAGGAAGCTCGTTGTAGAAATTTCGTATGGACAGTTCCAGAAAGACAACCTTACCTAGGCATTCAAAGATCCTCATCAATCCCTTCCTTGATCGGTGCGGATACATCGGAAGAGTTCTACCTATTCTTGATGTTAATTGCTTCTCATTGAGCACACGCACGCACGTAGACACATTCGGATAGCCTTGATTATATGTTTGCTTCTTCCATGAACACAAGAGCAACTGATAGTCACGAGAAGTTCATGTGCTGCCCTGCAGTTTTCCCCATAGAACAGAATCATCGAGTACTTTAGAACGACCACCTTCCTGTAACTTCGACCAGTCAAAATCTTTGATACGATAATAACAAACTTAATTATCAAAAATGTTTCACACGGGCGGCTCGGCATTTATTGAAAAGTTTACTTGAATGTTACTTCAAGGATTCATAGCCTTAAAATCCCCTATGATACCCCCATAGCTTTATGAAAGGTTTGCCCAAGATTTAAACAATCGCGTCACAGTATATTTAAAGATACAGGAAAGAAAGATATCGCTAGGAAGAAAGATTACTAGGTACAGACCGTCGTCTCTTAGGAGGGGTTCGTTACTACTATTCCGTCTAAACTCAAGGGAGAGCTTGCAAAAACCACGAAACTCAAAAATTGGAATATCTATAGTTAAACAGATATTAAAACTCCATATATCACATTGGAGCTCTTGAACCCGAATAAGTTCAACACGATACGGTGCGAGCAAAGTACAGTAACCCACCACACAAATCTAGTCATCGTTTGTTTGTTTTTCCAACGTTGTCGGATAAGACAGCCAGAACCCCAGTGATCATCATCACTACAAAAGATCCCGCTGCGCCACTTCTCTACACCTTCTTCGTTTATTCCGTTGCAGCATCCCCACTTCACCTGGAATAACAGTAGGTAACCTTGGCAAGTTTCCCATTTACCAACAGGATAGATACGAAAAAGGATACGAAAAAAGAAACAACTGCAGACGAGGTATTCCTCTAGAGCTTCAATAATACGATGGTTGATACTGGTGCGGT
This sequence comes from Botrytis tulipae, assembly GCA_004786125.1. Taxonomy (NCBI): domain Eukaryota; kingdom Fungi; phylum Ascomycota; class Leotiomycetes; order Helotiales; family Sclerotiniaceae; genus Botrytis; species Botrytis tulipae. The sequence goes on from PQXH01000026.1 coordinate 139,939, forward strand.
CAAGAGGAAGGATACTACAAAGGGTCCTCCTTTACGTATATTATCTCTAGGTAAATCAAACAATCCCTTAAACCTTCGCGCAACTTACTAAGAATATTTAGATGGAGGTGGTGTACGAGGATATTCTATGCTCATAATTATTCAAGAGCTTATGCATAGAACCTATGTCGAAATCGAAGGAAAAGCGCCCCGGCGAGATCAAATTCCCAAGCCTGCCGACCATTTCGATTTAATATGTGGTACAGGAACAGGCGGTTTAATCGCGATTATGCTTGGCAGATTGCGATTAGATTTGGAGACTTGTAAAGAAGTTTATGTGCGAATGACTAGGAAAGTTTTCGAAACGGACAAAACAATTGCGGGCATACCATATCGATCGACCTTATTCAAGGCTTCGAAGTTGGAGGAAGCGATCAAGGAGTGTGTGAGAGAACATACATTATTCGAGAAGGAAGGAAACGATGGGGATAAATCCGCGCCAGCATCTGCATTTCCCGGAAGTCCGGTCAGTCCATTCAGCCCGGCAGCGAGATCAGAACCAAGACGACATTCAAGTAATGCTAGTGTCGCAAGTTTCAGTAATAGAAATCCCGCCAGCTACCAAAATAAACCATACATGTCGTCGAGGTGGGGAAATCCTAACGCTAGATTATATGACAATCGCCCAGAAAGGACTAAGACGTATGTTACACTGCAAGCCTCAAATACGCAATAGCTAACATAGAACAGGGCTGTGACGGCAATCTATAAAGGTACACGCAAAGGTGGCGCGCCAGCCATACTGAGATCCTACGATTCACGGAAGGAACCATCACCTGAATACGATTGTAAAATTTGGGAAGCAGGAAGAGCAACATCAGCCACAGGACTCGCATTCAAGCCTATTCAAATCGGACAATCAGTGTTTATAGACGAAGGAGCTGGACAATATAATCCTGCGCCATTCGCTCTCGATGAAGCTACAGTCAATGAATGGCCTGGGCGAGATGTCGGTGTGTTTGTTAGCATAGGAACAGGAAAGAGACCCCCAGGAAGCGATCAAAATCAACATATGTGGTATGAAGGTTTCTTGGGCGAGTTCGCAGATGCAAGAAGACGATTGATTGCCAAAATCGAAGGATGCGAAATCACACATCAATACATGAAGGAAGAACATCTAAGTAAACGAGGCGTCAATATTGAAAATTATTATCGACTCAATGTGGAGATTGGTGTCGGAGAATTTGGTATGAACGAGTGGAATCGTCTCGCAGATATCAGCACCGGTACTCGAAGATATCTTGGCAAAAGTGATGTTCAAAAAATGAACATCGAAGCAGCTGTGAAATTATCAAAAATTCACAGGGCAATTCAGAGAGCTAATGGTCACATGAGGATACCATCCATGGGTAATAGAGGGGAGAGTTATAAAAACTTACCCGACGTCCCAGAAGCTAATCCATTGGCTGTGGAACTCCCAGCTGAAGTCCCCTTGACACCTGTTTCCGGTAATGCAGCATGGACACCATCCCCGAGACCAAGTTACGAATCAGGACATCATGATAGTCTCGAAGTTGCACCTCTTGGTTCTATCAAACACGATCCTTTTTCGCCAGTCTCGTCTCCAGATCATCAATCACCACATTCATCTCCTTTGAATCATCCGGTAGACCATGGCGATCGATTAACAGTTAATTCTCCAACTCCATCACAATATCATACGGCGTCTGGATCTGATAAAATTGCAATTATGAGTTTGGATGAATATCCTAGACCAGAAATTAGAATCTCGGATCCGCCGCCAAGAAACCCGAGAAGAGTCTCAGGTCCACCACCGGTACCACCAAAGACACCGATTAGTGGGGAGAGGCCTGGAGATGCTATGCAGAGAAGACCTATTGGAAACGGAAATGGCATTGTGGCGCCTTACCCATTGGAAGATGGACCGCCGCCAGTAGTTAATATGGCAAGAAAACCTAATTATGGAAGGTAGAGAAGTTGAGCGGAGTGTGATCATTTGAATTGGTGGACTTGGCCATACGGCTGAAGATGGTCATCTGGAAAGTAAATCGGCGTTCGGCTTGAGGTCTCAGACATGAGCAAGTTATTGATTTATTATGGGTTATGATGGAGTTCGGAATCAACCGATTGGTTGTTGCGATACCTTTTTGTTTTTATGCTTCTATGGGGATGACTGGAATGGAAGCGGATGAATGGGGGTAGTACCATTCCAATGGAATAGATGCGAGTTGATTGGAGTGATACGTCCTCCTGCACGGATATACTTTTGATATACAAGTAAATAGTTTTTTTCTTCTTCTAATGATTCAAATATTTATTTATTACTCGAATTTATAAAATTTTCTTGCCTCTGGAGGTTTCATGATAGATTGCTTCTAGCGCTTGGGTGATGTGAATTTGAGGATTGGGGGGTCAAGGTGAAGAAAAAATTGGTCCGTCTGCATTTTCATGGTCCGTTTTTGTTGAATAAGATGTTGGATCTTGAACATTGAATAATGGATATTGGATACCTGAGATGTATATAGAGATATATACATTAGCAGTACCGATCTTGTAACGATTCAAGATATCAAACATGAGAAAAGGGGGGAGCGGAAGCTGGGAAACCGGGTATTTACTGCTATCCTATCTATGGGAATGATGAGATGAGGATCGATGAGGGAGTAGACTAGAACTATAGTCATAATGGGGATAGATGGGTTTCTTTCCGTGTAGGTGTGCGTGTGGTGGATTATGTATGTAGGATGAAGTGGGTGGAGAGGTAAGAGGTGGCAAGTGAATGCGTATGTTCGAGGTGTGAATGGATCAATGGGGGGGAGATGGGGAATTAGATATTGGGGGTGGGATGAGGGAGTGAGGGGGCGGTGGAGTGATGAAGTGAAGTGGTGATGATGATAAAGGTTAGAGATAGCGAGTGGTGATTATTACGATCACTTTGCCTTCAGGTATCATCGTCATCATCATCACCATCACTATCGCTGTCGATATCCTATTTACTCTTTCTCACTCTCAACACTTTTCAATATCCTCATTCTCTCATCCGTCGAGAAGATTCGTCTCAAAAAAAGAGATAGGAGTAAAAGATTCATCACTCCAAAAATGCTAGACTTGCGAGATTCTGGGTTGGTGGTTGGCTCGGTCTTGAATTGTATTGGTTGGAGGAGTTGTTGATTTGGTGCTTTGAGATGTTGGATGAGGATGGGGTTTTTATAGTGTGAGGTGATGGATGATTTGGGTGAGAGTTTTCTGGTAAAATATCTGCAGTGGGGAGAGTTGAGGTGAGGTGAGGGGAGATGAGATAAAATGAGATGGAATGAGATGGAATGAGGGTAGCGAAAGAGAGATGCTCAGAATGAGCAGGAATGTTTTCGCATAGCTTCAGTATTCTGGATTGGAGATTTGATAATGTTTCCATCCAATACCTCTATACTTTTATGCAGAAAGATCGGAGGATTTTTTCGTGAATTCTTCTATAGAATTTGGATTGGAGTTGGGATTCATTGCCAAGATCTGCATGCCATCATATGCTTAGGGCTCTTGAAATTAGTCTAAGTAGGAACCTATCTAGCTGAGTTCTATTCTCGCTTCTAGTTAAGTTTACTTGTTCCACAAGTGGTGGTAATTCAGGAATCAACTTTCTCGAGAAGCTTTGGGGAATTTAAATGGAATTTTAGGATTTTACACACTTTCCTATTTGACTTGGGTCATAAGATAGTACTTGACTGGCATTACGAAAATTGACTGGTATGAATTCATTACTTTCATTATATCATTCCTGCTATCATTCGAGTTGATTAATATCAGTGCGAATTCCGACTGACAATTTAGACTCCCGGATATGTAGTTGCGCGTTAAAGATATTGACCAGGAATTTTTAGGAGCGGAGGTGAATATTTCGAGCCACTTTGGGAGGCGGCATGAGTCGGATGATAGAATTGAAGAGAGTCTGATGTAGGTTATGAATACAAAGAATCTGAATCATTGGGGTGCAGCCAACCCATAATTATCACTTTTACATCCAGAATTGGTCTCGAGCTTTCTCGCATATATTTATTCTTTTTGGTCAGAATTTTCACGACAGCGCTTGTGATAAATACATGAATTTCAATTACCGTTTTCTCACAACAGTATATCCCATCTAGACTTAATGACCTCGCACCATATCAATCTCACGCGTTGGATATATCTTATTCGCTATCTTGAGCGATCCATGTATCTAGAGATCTGCCTCTATGAAAGCATAAGTTGTCACATATTGCACATCACACTCGACAGGTGATTTCACCATTCAAACTCTATTTCTCCACATGCTTAAATTTGTTGCATGATCTTTCTCCTCGTGCAGTTCCTGAACAATCAAAGTACGACAATGGGTAACGAGCGGCGTGGCTGCCAATTCTTCGATAAGCTCTTTCAATATCCTTTATCTGCCGCCCCTGAATTAGACGACCACGAGAAAATATCATCATAGCAGTCTTAATTCCTGTAACACAATTATAGTGGAGAAGAACTCATGCCAATAACAATGATGTAGTTCTTTTTAAGCTAGTTGTCTTAGGCTATTTTTAAATAAAATGTGGCCTTTGACTGATTTAGTGCATTCTAGAGACCTTCTAATGTATTTACTAAAGAGGTGGTCCCACTTTTTCACAACTACAACGCAGTCCTCGTGAGCTGAGACTGCCTATGATTCGTTGTCCGTAGAAGATAGCCCTTCGTGCTACTTGTTGTAGTTAATTGTGTACTAAGAGATACTACGGTTTTCCAGTCCGCACTACCGTCTCAATGTGAATAAAATGCTTCTTTCCCCGTACTGTCACAACCGTTCTCAAGAAAATTTATCAAAGTACCGCTCAATACATTTCATCAAAATCAAGTCATCTAGTCAATTTACTACATATACAAGAACTATATCTCAAACATTGAAAGAATCACTACACAAGAAATTTCCACCATCTCGAGATCGAACACTCTGACGTCATGACTATTCGTAAAATGCACAATCCGATGTCTGGAAGAGTGATCGAGAATACAAGAGTCGCAAAGAAAGGCAAGGATATCATGCGACCAGGACCACGTATGGAGCGGCAAGCCCTCCGGGCTACCTTCCGACCTCCCAATCCCGAAATTGATTTGGTATCGGACCGCAAGAAGCCTGCCGTGGAAGAAAACTCCTCGATCATCGATGAATATCTCTCATCGCCGTCCAAAGACAACACTCTGATAACATCTGAGAAGGAACCCGAACCCGAGATTGTTCCAAAGCTCCCCGAAAACCCAAATGAAAACGATTCAGAACCAGGCATGTTTGAAGGACTGTTGGAAAAGTTTCCTCCCTTCCTTCACCTAGACGAGGATCTACCGATTACCGAGCCTACTCCACCGATCTCCGGAAACACGATCCAATACGATTCAACATCCGAATCCGAAAGAAATAGAGCAAAATCGGCCCTGTTAACATTTTTCTCGTCGCCGAAACATATGCGCGCTAAATTAAGAATAAGCAAGAAAGACGGTGGTCTTGAAATTCTCAAAAACTGCTGGAGCCAGGAAGTTTCTGGTATAACGTTGCAAGTCGATACTATTGATGATGTTATGGAAAGATTTTTTTCGGCAACTAATCAGTACGATACTTTAATGATATCGAGGGGGATGACCCAGAGTCAAGGGATCAAGATAGAATTGCAGGGTTTGAGGAAGTCAGTGCCGGCCGCGGACTGTGGCGGCGTAGATATCTCAGGACTGAGCTTAGACGGATAAGAAGTAGGGGATACATACACCGTGTCAGTGAAGAAAGGTAAATGAGTCTTAAATAGGGGACTGAAGTAAAATCTGTTGATTTCCATCAGAAAGCATGTTTGCAAATTATCAGTGGGAGGACTGCTGTACAGGAATATTTTAATTTTTAAATTTTAATCTCAACCTCATTCTTCATCCAAAGTGCCTTACTCTGAGATTGAAGCCATCGGTATGAGGAAATTTGTAGATTCTGATTTTGCAATCACCCTGTTCCTTTTCATAATTATAATTCTAGGGCATATTTGGTAGAGCATGTGTAAGCATCGAAGATGGCATGGCTTTCAATTGTAGATCGAGGGGCATGTGAAGACTTACAAGACATCATTGGGTTTTCGAGAACACCAAAAAGTCCATTTTATTTCAAAGTAATAAATTTCTTTCTAATCCAAAAAGTAAGAGCATAAAATGTTCATAGCACCCATTGATTCACCAGTCCAGCCAAAGATTCCTTCCATCCACTTTTCCTCGCATCGCAGAATGCCTTTCAAAAGCAGCAGATATCAAAAGCTCATAATACCTAGACGCCATATTGCCCATTGGGAACGAAGAAGAAAATGTTAGAACACAACAACCTGCCTCATATCTCATCATCCATCTCTATTTTACACGTCCTCATCTTTTGGTCCGATATCGAACCAGCGTCTATCCCATATTCCCACCCATTTCACGTCCACTGATAGTCGCCGTTGTAGGGTTATCGTTATTCCAGCTCAAATATGTGTGATCACCAAGTTTTCTTGGTTTTATCAGATGAGTAACGGTGAAGAGCGCACCAAGTAGGATACAGAGACCTCCAACCACGATATAGGCGATACCTAGGAAAGGATTCTTACCCCCCATAACGGTACGGGTTGAAAGAACAATTGATTTAGTACCGCCATATTCGGTAACATTGAAAACTGTGGATTGTTAGGAAATAAAAATGGAACGCTGCAGTTGTAAGGCTTACGATGTGTGATATTGACTTGATATTGTCCAGTTTTCATAGTATCGTCGTCATTTCTCTGTAACAATTTACTAAATGTTGGCAAACCAGCCAGTCTCATCCAAACTTGGAATGCTTCATCATTCTCGAGATCAGGATGGTAGTCGTCACTATAATTGTTTGGATATCGCTTAACCCAGTTTGGAGGAACAATGACATCCGACCAATTGTATTTTGTTTGACCATATAGCTCCCTATCACTACTCCATGACACATCTGAGTTGTTCTTCATAGGATAGACTACGCCACCTGAGGTGCTATTCGCGACGTTTTGTAGAAATGGACTTGAGAATGTGTCATTAAACACGGAGTTTGGAGCAAGACCACAAGGATAATATGGCTTATCGACACCGTTATCGTTTACAGTCGTGAGTGGCGTACAATCGCCAGAATGTATGGTACTTGCGGAAACGGCTTTGCCGGAAAGCTGATCAGAATCGAAGGACTTGGCATATCGTCGATGATTTTGGTAGAAGTTGGTGAGCTTATAGTAGAATAGAACAGGAGGCTCCATTTCGGATTTGATTGGAAACGTGAGTCGACACTGTACAGCTGGAACAGTAGCATGCGCGACACTGCCGTTGTAGTACGTTTGGTTGATATCTTGTCTGCACCATTGCGGAGGAGTTCCCTCATATACATATGGTGTTTTGAAAAACATTTCGACATTGTCATCAGGCATGAGAGAGCCTGTATCGAGGTAGTCGGTGCAAGTTGGCGCATCTGTATGGCATTTCGAATAATCGAGCACAATTTCTTGGACCTAATCCAAAACATCAGTCATGACTTCATCAAGACAACTCCTGTAGAAATCGTCCTTCATTTACTGACCACACTACTAGCATATAACAACCCTCCACCAATTGGCGCGAAAATAATTCCGACGGCGAAGAATAATGGGAGTACGGTTTTTGGTGTTAAAATTGGTCTTGCATCGTGTCAGCTTTATTTTTGGGCAAAAAATACCAAACATCACTCACTGCCATGCCTTCAATCTTTGTTGTCTGAACGCCGTATCTATTTGTTACAAATTGTAATCAGTATACAAGTCATATGTGTGGCATCAAATTATGGGTTCCTCACTTGCTGGCCGTCTACTCTTCGTCTTTCCTTTGTCACCATGTAAATGAGGATCTTGCGAACTGATGGAGTCCTCATGTTGCATTGCTGGTGGTTGATCAGCCATCTTGAGATTGACTTGCGATCATGAGCCGATTATTGTGATTAATATTATTCCTCGGTGTAAGTCGCTGAAGATTCCAAATGATTGTTGAATTATGGTGATTGTTGAAAGATGTCGTCGCGATTATGATGATTGATTGCGCAGCCCGTGGTTTCCGCAGCCGCGATTTAAATTTAGCGCACTTCAGCCACACTTTCGAAACGTTCAGCCACATCAAGGAGAAAACAGAGGCGGGCGAGGAAAGGAGATCAGGACGTGAAACTCTAGAAATACGATGATGTACTCTCAATGCTGAAAGGATCATTAGCCATCGGTCAAAACTATTTGGTGCAGTTAGGCGTCCATTATGATGTCAAAAGTTATTTTGTTATATCTATATCAGCTCTAAGGCTCATAGCAGTACCGTGAATTGAGCAATGCTCCCAGTCGGCCCAAAAAAGAACCGCTGCAAAAACTTAACACAACAAATTGAGACCCCAACAACGCTATATGGATATATCTATACTTCCAAAAACCCCTCATGCCATCCCATATGTACTCCTCATTCGTAACAAAAAATCTCGTATAATCATTCACTCGTCTTTGAACAACCACGCACCTCCCGGCCTCATTGCTTCCGCATATCTTTCGGCTACCTTTTCTCGCTCTATTTCCTTTTGCTTCTTCTTGAATGCCTCGTCTTCTTGTGTAGTAGGAAAATCAGCCTCCCAGAATCCAGGTGGTGTACTTCTCCTCGGGACAACAGATTTATGTTTCCCCATTGTGTTGGATGCTTTCCATTTTCTAGCTTGTGCTAAACTATCCTTTCTCTCTTCTTTTCCCATTGTCCAAATCTTATGTTTGTTGTCACCTAAATACTCTTCAAGAAGTGTATCTTCCTCTGCCTTTTGTGAAATTGTAGGGTTTTCCCTCACGGGATACAGGGCTTGCGCTAAAGCACCAAATTGCTTACCGCAACATTCTTCTCTAACACAACCCGGAAGACATTGACGATCCTTACCACGAACTACTTCTGTGTATGCATAATCGTAACCTTGGTTGAAGTTTGGATTTATTTTGAAGTGATCAAGTTTTAACGTAGTCACAGGTCGTAATCGGTAAGGCTCTCGTTCCGGATCATCCGAGTCAAGGTCTCGCCCAACTCCTCTTCTTGATCTTCCCTTACTTGTTGTCGGTGCCTTGAAAGGTCCTGGCTTGGACTTTGGAGTAATTTTGGTAGGCGATCTACTTGCTTCGTGAGGTGTTTCTGTTGAGCCTCGTCTTGAACCTCTTAATGAAGGTCTAGAAATCTCTCTCACGATACCAGCTCGAGGACGGCTAGTGGGCTTTTTGGCGGTTTCAGACCCTTCATCGCCCACAGATGCTCTTCGCTCTGGTCCGGAAGTCTCTTTCTTGATAACACTTCGAGGACGGCTGGAAGCTGTTTTGATAAGCCCATTTCCTTCGTCGCTGATAATCGCCCTTCTTCCTGGCACCGGAGTATCATCCTGTGTATCAAGATCTTCACGATGTTTTTGGAGGTGTGGAGTTGTAGCTAAGGCTTTATGCTTCTGAGGGCGATTTTTCGTTATCTCTGTCGATAACTTGGACGGCGGAAGTATTACCGATCTTACTTCTGGGGCTACAGATTGCGGTGTTGGATAGGCGGTGATTTTTGTCGGCGGAGAGCTTGAAAGAAGATTATCAAGAAGGTCAGCAGAGTGAATGCGTCCTTTCCCGGCAGCTACGGGGGTTTTTGCGGGACTGGTTGACTCTCCATCTTCGAGTATTTCCTCCACCCCTCTAATGCTAGCACTTGATTTTTGTTGACGTTGAGTCGGTAGATTAGGGTCCACTGTATTTGGAAGAATACGGTTGGTACTGAGTGGTCGCAGAGGTTTACCAACGGAGCTTTTGCCTCTCTTGCTCGCTGGCGTGATCATTGTCCTTCCTGGCTGCCCAATGATGGCAGGTGTAGGGTCTTGGATTTGCTCGTTCATATTGCCATCTAGTAGCAAATCATCTCTCGCCGCATTCTCAACTCGGTTCTCGACGTCTTGGATGTATGGTATAAATGCTCGACGCCGCTTTCTTGGTGTGACAACCTTGTCACCAATGTCATCTAAATCCAGACTTTCGCTTGCATGAAGAATTCTGGCTGTGATGGGGCTACTGGACTCAAGTTCCTCTAACTTAACCTTAGGTAAAGGCTTTCGTTGTGGTTCACGCTCATTCCTTTTTCTTTTCCTCACCGGGCGAGTAGATATAAACTCTGGGGCATCGTCGGATGATGGTATCTTGGGCGTCTCTATGTTCGACTCACCGACAGTAGCAATCACCCTACTACCAGATGGTGAGGATTCTGGATCCTGAGTCGAACTCGAATTACCTGGTTCAATGGGCAGAAACTGAGTTTCTCCGACGCTGGTCACACGTTGGGATCTTCGCACATGCCTTGGAAGCTGCGGGGATTCATGAGCTACTTCCTCATTTCGACCAAGTTCATGGCCAGGATCATCCACATCATACTGCCGATTATTATCATTCGATGGAAGATCTTTTGTAGGACTCGTTACATAAACTTCGGTCTGTTGAAGAGCGACATCAACATGTCCTTGGTTGCTAGGTATCGTAGGCTTTCTTCCTTCCAAATCTTGCGACTTCGACCTCGACTTCCGGGTTCTTTGCGCTTGTACTTCAGATCCATCAGCTTTGTCAGTACGTGATATATGCTGCTCGTTGTTCCACGCTTCCCATCGACGTAATTGCGCATTCTTCTCTCGCAGAATTTCGGCATATTTATCTGCCCTTTCTTTCTGCATCAGCCATTGTTCCTTGATGCGCTTGCGCTCGTTGTCGAGTTCCCTATAATTCGATTGCCGGCCCCTCGAAGGTACTTGTCCGTTGTCAAATGAACTCGATCTCTCATTATCGGTACTAGCAAGCTCGGCATCTCTTGCTCGTATGGCCGCATGGCCTAATTCTATCGACAACTTTTTGTTCTGCTCCTCAAGATCTTCCACCCTCGAAGTCACATTCTGGTATTTCTTCAATTCCTCCAGAAGATACCTGTTCTCCTCTTCAAGTTTATCTGCCCTGGTTACCGCATTTTGATTCGTTCGAAGCTCCTCCTTGAGCCTTGACACAACTCCCTCCAGAATCTTAATTCTCAATCCCTTCTCTTGTAGCGAATTCTCGTTCGATCGGATCTGGGCAGCATGTTCTTCGCTATCAATTTCGAAGGAGTTTGCCTTCAGACGCAATTTTTCCAATTCATCCTTTCGAATAATTGTATTATCTCCGTTCACAAGTTCTGCGAGGCCAACACGGTCAGCACACAATCCCAATTAATCAAGAGGTTAACCTTACCATTGTCAAGATTCTGCTCGATGTTGTTGCAGATATTGGTCAACTGCTCAAACAATTCGCGTCTGCCATTCCTCCATTGCTCCATTTCTACAGTTGGTGCTGAATTTTGAGTTCATCGCGGTTGTGAAGTGAAGTGTTAAAGTGGCGCGTCGCGTTGTCATATTACTTTGACGTCAGTAATTTTGGCCTGGCACGGGCTCGGTCCGGTCACTGTACAGGTAGGTAGGCAGAACTCAACTTCACTCCCGAGACCCCCGATATTGTGGTAATTCATTCAACACAAACAAACACAATTGATCCGCAGGAAAACATTTTTTTATTCGCAGTAATTGAATCCAAATATCAAATTGTTTCTGTATGTATTTATCGCAAAATAATGGTTTCACGACACACTCTTAGATCATCTTGCAAATTGAGTGGAACCTTTTTGCCCACACTTTTGTGCATAGGAATTGATGGATTTGTTGAGTAAGCTGCCCCTTCACCGAGTCACTATGGTTTCTTCGCTGGATCAGATTCACCGGTCTATATCGGAGCCTTAATTTGAAAGGAAAAGAATTGGCTATTACGACAATTTTCAGGATGAGCATACCGGCGAAGGCAGTCATAAGAATGGATGGGTGGAGAAGGGTGAAGCAGTCTTGTGTATGTGTCACAATTAGCAGATTGGCACCCAGAAAAAGTTCTAAATTTAAAAGGTCTACGTCTCTCGAATCTCGCTGGGTCTCATCACTGTTTCCAGGTTTGACTTGGGACCAAACCGAGACTGAAGGTTAGATGCTGAGAAGTGCCTCCGCAACCCTCAAGCCTACCATCACTCTTTTACGCTCCCTCTTTCGTTGCTAAGATCATGCGAGCATGTATTGAAAGACTCCTTCATCAAGTGAATAAATTTCCAAAGGTCTTCAAGACACGTTTCGTTGGTGCAAGTGCTATGGAGATGAGAAATTCCGCGTAGTCAATTAGCCCAGGTCTCCTTGTGTACCCAAATGTGTTGGTTCCTACGCTACCATGCGAGCACATCAAGCGCTTTTCTTAAGAAATTCTGGTACTTCCATCTCCTTTCATTGTCTCAGGCGAGTGTGACTCCGCATAGGGCTTTGAGTATCTTTTCAACCTCCGAGTGGTTCTTGTGATTTGGACTGTTCAGCGAGAATTCTTCAACTTGCACTGCTATGTTGAATTGTCATTATAAATCTCCCCAGGTCCAGCCAAAGACCCGAATCGCGGTCATGCGCTTTTGTGCGATTCGAACTTAACTTTCAGATCAGGAAGAGCGTAGGAATTGTTGCTCGGGCGTGGCTGCGTAGGAAGAAATCTCAATGGCTTGGGGCTATCGCCACAACTCGTCGAGAACCTCTCATTGTAGCACATTTACCGCGTGATCTTCTTTTTTTTTGTCAACACAACCAAAAAAACACAGTCGTTAAAATCTGTTCGGCCTTCCCTGTTATTTTCATCAGGTCAAGCAACATACAGTATTGAATCGCCGGTTGCAACAAAGTTCCTCTGGTACGCACATATTCGTGAATACCGGTAAAACTTTAAGGTCAACTCTCAATGTTTCTCTGTTGAGGTGGGTGATTATTTTAATTTAGCTAGATAGCGAAAGACTGGGCTTCGCGGTAAAAGATTTCAAACTCCTGAGGGAATGAGTTCTTATTGAAACGTACGACACTTTTCTTTTGTGTCCTTGCCCAGGTGTTAGGGTGGATCTGCTTCCACAATCATATGTTTACTTTTTGTTTTAATGTTTACTGGTTGCATGTCTTATTCCATTTTGGTGTAATGAACGAGTGATGATTATTATACGATGCTTCAAATGATTACAACTGGCATCAAGGCTGTAATCTAAGTCTAATATACAGAAACCCACCTCGAAAATCGAGATCAGTCATTAAATTGTCGCCAAGTCCGACAATTTTATCAATTCGCACCAGATAATAAATAAGTTCCCTGTAATTGACTTATTCATTAATAGGTGGTGGACGTTGGTTTTGGTGCCGTCAGAATTTGACCTTTCATCACAAGCTCTGAGACAAGAACGACGGACTGCAAGCTTACAGTAGCAGTTGTTACTACCCCTTTTGTTGTCAAAACCTCCAGGCAACCCCCACTTGACGTAGGTGTACATCCTGCAAAGGTAGGTGAAGTAAGTGTCTTGTTTCTCACTCTGGTCTGAAGGCTGGTAGTGTCAGGTGAGCTGGGTGGTGAGAGATTAACAGCACAATCTGCTCCAATTGAATCAGTTCCCCATTCAGTGGCTGAAAATAACTTGCACCATTGCTGTCCGGTCGTCTTGTTTGTATTGAGTGTAACAGCATAACACGAGTTATTGGTATCATCCTTATTGCTGTTGGAACCTCCTGCGTTGTGATCTAAGCATGCTTCCATACAACCATTCATATTGGCTATAGAATCAGGTATTGCAAACTGCATAAGACGTACACTCGAAGCTACATCGAAAGTTCGATTGCAAAATAGTCGGAAGTTCGTGGGTCCTGTATCCTGATGCGACGTTACTCGGAGTATAGAGTTGTTGTTTGCCCGTGAATCAATCTGGCATGGCGATGTAACATTTAAGCTGTCTGTGTGATTATGCCTAGTATTCATAGGTCAGCGATAGTTGCGCAAAACTTTACAAATAATTCTTACTTTGAATGATTATTTTTGTTCTTATCTTTCATGCCGCTGGCGATTCCACCTCCAATTCCAGCAGCCAGAAGAGCCGCAACGACCACGATAAGGACCCAGAACCACATGACGCTCACTCCCAAGATTCTACGATAACTTCTTAGGAATTGTCGGTTTCCTTCCAGCTCCGCCACAAGTTCTCGCTGTATGAGCGCCGCCTCGTATTTTGTTTGTGCCTCCCAATCCACCTGGAGCCCATCCTGATGGCTTATAGGCCTCGGAGGCCCAACCTCAAGACCAGCTTCGGGTGGAACGGGAATTGGTGACTCCATCACCCTACTCGATTTCTCAGGCATTATCGATCAATTGATACTATAGTCAAAGCATACATAAGAGATTTTGGAAGCTTCTAAGTAAAAAGAAAGTGAAAAATCAAGGCGGAAGAAGTGCGGAGAAGTAGCTGAGTTCCAATGGAGAATTATCGAGTGCCATAACTCATTAATTTGCGAGTGTTATGTGATAGTGGAAGCCTGGGAAAGTAGCAACATGAGGCACAGTGAGTAAGTTATTTATACTTGAGGGGTGTGATACTCCTTCAATAAATGTGGGAAGTCTGTCGTACCTGCAGCAGAAAAAATCTTGCGAGTGGTGGAAAGCGGAAGAAAGTGTGAGTGATATACTCTTTAGGTGAAATAGAACTTATGACAGCCGTTTTCCATGGTTTATCTGATGAATATGGTAAAAAATGGATTTATGGTAGGGCCGGGCCGTAATCCTACAGGTTCTCCATCATTATGTCACAGGTTGCGGCGGGGTTGTAGAAATGGCATAATCATTGTGAAATATTTGTTGTGGTGATTCCCGTACATTGTGTAGAAAGCCTTCCAATAACATAACTTGTCACATTAATCTCTTGGCTAATCAAAATATTAAGTCCGGATACGCAAAATATAGCGCAATAATTGTGTTAGCTACTTGCATGGTAGTAATCTGGTCTTCTTTCATAAGGTCGCTTCGGCAAGTTACGCCGCACACCTCAAACACCAACACGAAGGATTCGCTGCGACCCTACATAACTGTCAGTACACCCACCCGAGTACTTATTCGGCACGTAGTAGAATCACTCCATCGCTCCGAAAGGAAAAAAATCGGTCGTAGTATGTTGCTTGCTTCAGTTTGTGCAAGGTACCGTCACCTCCAAATGTAAAATTGAGCTTTGCTTTTTACAAAATGGTCTGATCTGTCTTCCTTCTTTTGATAAAAAGGCATGAGAACTTTTCATAGTCGAGTATCCACAAATTTAGCTATGACACAACCCTCAAACAGGCCGACGTACGGCAAAAGTCTGATACAGATTCCAAGGAAATGGACGGCATGTTGTGAATAACTCGGCGGTCAATGGAACGCAAAGATGGAAAGGTCTTCTTTCAATTTCCTTTACGCATAATCAGAATTTATCTCATTAATACGTAGTACATCGTATAAAGCTCCAAGAGGAAATGTAGGGATGCTATTGAATACCCGTGTGGGCCACATCATTTACATTACAAGCCAAGCAGATAACTTCACTTTTATCAATGCAATACTTCCAGACTGACTGAATCAAGTCCGGATCAAGATACCAATTATCAGATAGCTGCTAAGAATACCCGGGCCCATTCTTTTGCATCTTAAATTCTTCCTTCTGTGGTTTTGTGGTTACTGAAATGTATTTATTTCCGCGAAAGAAAAAGACTCTTGGTCGTGGGTAATTATCACCATTCTAAATGATTTCAGTCTTGATGGATATCATCTGAGCACACTCTTACGTTTAAAAAAGCTTCAATTGACTGATTATTCGCTCTGAAAATATCACAAAAGAGTGATGTAAGGTATCCAGAATATTAGTGACCTACAAATATTTTGAGTGATTATACTATGACTTGGCCGTATTTCTTGATCTCCGACAGACTAAAAGCCTCTCGCTACATGAAAGCGCGAGTACACTGATATCCAAGAGCATAAATTTGATTTATTACCACGAATTATATTTTTTCTTCGGAATATCCACTCAAGACCTTAGGTTGCATATCTACCACTCACGTGTGCCTTGATGATGCTAAACTTACAGGGTTTCGAGAATAAGTACTGTCTATCAAGGTACTTTAACCTAAAAAATGAAACCAAATGTTGCACATCTGAATTAAAAGCCACGTGCGACAATATCTGCTCAAATGCGAATGTCTAATGTTGCACGTCTACAGAAAAGCGGCAAGAAAACTCTCCTTGGCCGAGGGTGAGACGTTCCTCCACAATTATACCTGCTGGCCTGCAAATATTCTAAAAACGGCTCCACCGGGCCAAGCTTGCATATATTAATATCTCATGTTCGAAGCAATCCATGCACAGAGCTAACGACACCGTCTTGATTCATAGTCGTAAAAGAAAGGGTTCTAAGCTACTCACCAACTTTCTACCTCTGATTTCATCTCTTTCCGCTTCCCAAATTAGCTGCTTCTTGTATTGGCTAATCCAAAACCTTACAATACGGAAACGTTCCATGTCTTGATTTCTACTGGTTGAACTAAATTCTTCATGAGCTGTGCTACTCTACCTACATCTTGCAGATTAGGTGACTGCTTTTGATGATGCTGTATGTCTGATCATCACAACAATTTTTTCAGCTTTGTTGCATATCTTAAAATCTGGTGGCTTGGAATCAAAGCCTGGAAGGTAATCATTTTATAGACTCTGAAATTTACTTTCATTGTAAATACCGCGATTGAGGCTTCTCTTTGTGGCGTCTCAGCACCTAAAGAATCAAAATAAAGTTTTATTCTAACATTTTAATCTTTTGGAACAATCATCATCTCTGATGAAACATTCATAGCTTCTTATAGATGACTTTTTCTACATAGTTGACGACTCTGTTCATCAGGGGTCGAAGCGACTTTACGCGACAGACGCTCGGACTCTTGTGTTCATATTTTGATATAAATATCTATGATATAGGTACCAATCATTAACAAAGCAAAATTAGCTCTTTCCAAGAATTATCATTTTCCTGTAAATTTTAACCTAAAAACAATATTATGTATGACGCTAAGATAAATACAGCCTTGAAATTCAAGAAAATGCGGGGAAGTGAACAAAAAATAGATCATGTAGGGCCCTCCGAGGTATGTCAATTGCATGCGGAATGGCCCATACGGGTATTCTGATAACTAGCATCATGTAGGTAGCCAAGGTGAATTATTTTTAGTGTGCTCGATTGTAATTTCGCGATCTTCGCGGATGCCGCATCGCCCGATTTCGTATTTCCATAAAGGTTTCACGTCGTGCCGTACTTTCTGTCCCCTCGCACATCACAATCATAAATACACCTCAAAGATGTCAATAAATATTTCTGTTAGACATTGAGATTGAAAATTGAAGTCTTCATGAGCATGCGAGATTGAGTAAATCGACACAAAATAACTGACAAACGCCAGTACCAAGTTCTGACATACTTGATGACCTTCCAAGCACAGGAAGTGTGGTTCAAACCAAACCTGTAGTAGATGTAGTGACTTAATTACTAATTTATCTGTCATGTTTCTGGCGGGATAAAGCGACCGTGTTTGCTATCTACTTGATGATATAAATTAGTAGTAATTTAATTTCTCATTAATTCTCAATCACTCTGCTGAGGAATGAATGCGTTAAAAGCAGCCATACTGCTTTGCGACATGCAACAGCACATGCAAAAGTTACGAACATCTTTCCCTATTGGTTCTATGTTACTTTTACCACGTCCTTCTGCGGTTGGGCTAGATTTAGGACTTATCCGACGATAGCCGCACCGTTTTGAGATATGCAGCATTATTGCTTAAATTTCACGAATACTCTCTATCATTGGCCACTTAAAAGTTCTACCTTTTAAAGACACGGCCGGATCCCTCTGAAGTGTGCAGGGTGTTTGAACGCCAATATCAGACTAAGAATGATCCTTTCCAACGTAACAAAATATAAGAGCAAATAAATACAGAAGAGGCACGAGTTCCCGCTCCTGTTATGTGACTGTTCGTTTCTGCCATTACGAAGCTTTCTTAAAAATTGTCCCACCGCTTTACGACATGCAACAAGAATGCCAAATGGCAGGAGCTACTCATTTTATAGGGTGCACCCTCTGGAGTCAAGGTCCCCAAAACTGGAGACCTCCGTCCACCGCCTTATGGCATGCAACATTTGAGTCTAGAATTTCTGATCACCCCTTTGATTGGTCATGACCTCACCCTCTCCCGTGATCAAAAGAGCAGAATCCATGATATTGCCAGAACATACTTTGATCCACCGCTTTACGACATGCAACATAACAATTTAAAAAGGAATGCCCGCTCAATCGATTGGTCCAAGTCCAAGTCCATGTCCAAGTCCAAGTCCATGTCCAAGTCCATGTCCATGTCCAAGTCCAAGTCCATATGTGATCTACGTTTGGTAACTTTACTTCCACCGCTTTGCGATGTGCAACATAATTTAATCCTATCCCCTCAGCGACTCAACTATTTGACGTCTTCTTATATGATTTCTGTTAATCCGAAGTCTCAATCGGGGTTTATACATCATAACTGAGCAAGTCTTGCTTTCTATGGACTGATTTCCACTTAAGAATTTTTATAAACATCATTTTTCATAACAGTTACAAATTTTCTCATAATTTTACACACGCCATCAGAAAATCGCAACATCTTCTATAGGGAAAATCTTATTCTATCTACTACTATATACCCAAAATTGGTGATCAGAATTGAAGTTCCATATAGTTATCTCATAAACAAACCTCAAATCTGACTAATAGACATTGACCACTCGAAGCGAGAATATCCCCTTTAATTGATCATCTAAGGACCTTTGAACAGCACCTAGAGCACATAAATAGTATGACAAGAGATGTAAAATTATTAAACTTTTCTCCTCGACCCTAGGAAGTCCACAATGAAGGTTTTTCACAACATAAAACTACAATAATCAATTACTACATTGACCATTCTACAGAGTACAATGAATAATTTTATACTTCGCCTTCAAATGTTGCATTGGTAGGATCTGAGAAAAATCGTGGCAGGTACGGAGAATGATAAAAAGAGAAATAAATAAGAAACCACAATCCTCTCACCCACTGAACTCCAGCCAACAGAAAGTATACACTGTACGAACCGTTTAAATGAAACTTGCAAGAGTCCAGAGTTGCTCAGGTGTGCCTAATTATTCTTATTTCCAAAAGAGAAATAAATAATACCTAGGTACATCGGCGAAAAACTAACCCTCGCCAAGAAATAAATATTAGCCAATGATAGCTTTGTCAGCTTTTTACCTTTTCAGTCAATGGCCATAGTAATGCCATATGAGCTTACTAACACTCGTATTTTCAAGTAAATAAGGTGGAGATTAAATTGATGTTCTTACATATAACGAAGACCTTTCTCGGCCCCGGAGATGCTCAATTAACACTCGGACTTTATCGTTTCTAGGCATAGATATAGAAAGCGGGACTTGCCGACCAGTGTATGGCCTCAACTCGGTATTAAATAATTCTACACCTCTTCCACCTCTACAATCTGAATATTCACAACGTCCACCTTGATAAGACACCGAGGCTACACACTGGTATCGATATCTTCATCTTTCGATAAGCCACGCGCATCGGCAATTTCTCCCACTTCAAGAATACCATGGTTTACACAGGGAAAACTTTACTTTGTGGGTATCATCCTTGCTTTGAATGTATACAGGGGCGCGACGGGTCGATGATCCGCGGACAGGTTCATCAATTAGTACTCCGTACTAACAACCAATAGATACACACGCACGAACCTCTCCTTAACCTTTGATGGATGGCAATACATTTGGAATTCCCGGATCGTGTAACGGAAATGTAACCGGGAATTTCCAGGCCAATAATGAAATGGCCGTTCCAAGAATAGGGTTGAAAAGATATGTCTTAAGGCCCGGATGCCCATAAATCTTTCTCTGTGCATCGCGGCGCTTTGCTTCAATGTTGGGGTGCATATGAAGATCTTACATTCAGTATCGATAATAACATGTAAGATAGCAGATAATCGGAATTTCTTTTCGAAATGGCGGAGAGTAATGCACGGCAGCTATATGTAGCTGTGTGTGTTTGTTACCCTTTGGCGTTTATCGGGGTGTCATTAAGAACTTATGTCAGGTACTTTATGCAGAAAGTTATGGGGTGGGATGATTGGTTGATGATAGTCAGCTTGGTGTGTAGATGTACCATTGTTTCAATTGAATAGAAGAATTGATAGCTAATTGAATATGGAACAATAGGCCGTTTATACCATGTACACGAGTTTTGTTTTAACAGGATTACACTATGGGACCGGACGACATCAGGTAGATCTGGAGGAAAATAATTTCCTATGGGCAATTAGGGTAAGCTCCTTCTCCGTCTGAAATATGAACCATCATTCAATTCGAAATTTTACTAACTTCATAAAAAGTATTGGTATTTCGGTGAATGGGCCTATGTGGTGGCGATGACTATAATAAAAACTGCCATCGCCCTTTTCTACCTCCGAATTATGGTTATTCCCTGGCATCGAGTCGCTGTGAAAGTCATTATGTGGATTGTGATACTCTTCGGCTTTGTATATTTCTGGTGCGTGGTTATACAATGCTGGCCTATACCTTACATTTGGGAACGATACGCCACGACTCTTGACAGAAGTGCGGGAAATTGTTTACCTAGAGGAATTGTTTTGGGTGGAACGTATTTGCATAGCATTATAAGTGCTGGAAGTGATTGGGCATTAGCTTTACTGCCAATTGTCATGTTGTGGAATGTGCAGATGCCGACTGGTATAAAACTTATTGTCGGGGGAATTGTCGCGTGTGGTATTGTGTGCGTTGATCCTTCTTCATCTTGCCTTCTCTCCTCTCTTGAATCGTACCTTGTGAACAAAGAGCTAATGCCACATGCCGCACAGTGCCAGCACAGCAACCATCTTTCGCATTCCCACCGTTTCAACTATAATGGATCATGATGATTTCCTCTTCAAAAGCATCCCGCTAGCCGTTTGGTCGACCGTTGAACCTGGAATAGCTATATTCGCCGCATCTCTCGCTACTCTCCGACCACTACTTCGAAGAATCTCCCCCAATCATTTCCGAAACGCGGCAATTCCATCACTACCATCATTGAGAATTCCCACAAATCTGGCGAGGAAAGTACAACCGTCAGATGATGTCGAGATGGGAATTAGTACGGCAAGCTACAGCGAGCCAAGACCTGGACAGACTGCAGAAGAAAGCCTGGAGACTATACAAATTCATTTGGATGACCGGATTGAGGTCGATAGAAGTACAAGTAAATCAATGGAAATTCACGAGGAGTCTCCAGGTCTTGATTCGAGTTCAGAGGGGAGTCATGATTCGAGATCACAAGGGAGTGGTGACGAAATGATGGAATTGTCGCATACTTCTTCTCGGCGAGCATCTCTACGTCTCGCACCATTAGTTTTCTCTCCAACATGTCTCTCGCTCACGATTCCTTCGCCATCAACACTTTCACCTTCACATGTCGCTTCGTGTATGAGGGACAGTCAGTACAATAGGAATTCGAAGGTGGTCATACCATCTTCGCCTGTTTGAAGCTCTTTCGAAATATTTACACAATCAAAAACATAAAGCGGAGTATGAGTGAATTGTTGCACTCAATTATACACCAATCAATATGATCTAGGACCGATGTCTGGGTATCGGAGATGAGATGAAACATCAGACGGGTCCCAAATCAATCGAAAGACACTCCGACGAGGTGCCCAACGCTGGCTTGTGATACCTCTTATCCTTATTAGAGACACAATAAGGATGGTAAACTTAAATTGAGCATCAAAGGTGAAAATGCAATAGGGGCACACAAGAGCAGGATTCCGTCTTTCACATAACGCGGATGAATCAATAGGAGACCCTTTCTGCAGCACGGCAATCACTACCTGTGGATTTCATGGTCACATTCTGATTTACCTCTCGCAAAATCTTAGAAGAGCACATCGATATTCTGACGTCATTTCGGTTTGAAAGACAAAATAATCAGACTGACAAATCGATCCTGCACAATGGACATGGCCTTTACAGGTTGGGATGGAAGATCGTGTAAACGCAATAGGTTGAAGAGAGAAATATCATGGTTGATGGGGGCTTAATGATGTAATGAAAAGGGTTCGGAGTAAGAACAGAACACACATAAAGCATGGTGTTGGGATATTGTCAGAGTTCCGCCGCTTGAGGTTCGGTCCTCTGGGGTGAGGTTAAGACGGCAAGAGTCAAGGCCTGAGCTGCTTTAATGCTTGATGGTTACATCTGTATCAAGATACTAAATGTATTAACAAGAGAATAGTTAATCAGATTGCTTCCCAGGGAAGAGTTGTAACTTGTTGTGATGCAAGATCGTTGGCTGTGCTGCCAACCCCGCGTACATTAACTGTGCCGAGGATGACTGTCTAGTACACGATAAAGGTCCAAGTGAAAAGCAAACTGGGTGGCAATCACTAGCACGATGAACGAGAGTTTTTGTCACTTCCTTCCCATTTCCTTATCAAGTTACTTATTTGATATCATATCAAGTGTAACGGCGCTCACTTGGGGGCTTTTACAAGAAGAAATCCTTCAAGCTATCACTCATCTCATCTGTTTCACCCTTCCTCCCTTTCTCCAGTATGGCAAGTGCCTCTTTGACTGGAACCCTCACAGTCTTGACATCATCGATAGGTAAATCGAGTAGTTCATCTCGAGTTCGGTCCCACAAGTTCCCATCCCATTTTCTACGAGCAAGTAACAAACCCGTTTTAGCCACGTCATCACCATCTACACAGATGAAAAAGGTCTTATCAAGACCCTCAATGAAACGCTTTTCACGACAGAACCAAGGAAATCGTTTCACCGCCTCATCATAACTCCATTTAATCTGCTCCAGACCATGACCTTGCCGCTTAATTACTTGAGGCGCATAAACCAACCTCTCCTCTCCAGGGCTCCGTTTGGCAGCCTCGGAATCAATTGAGTCAGCACAAAAGCCAAGCTCTTTGCCATGCGTGTCGTACTGGAAGACAATGAAGACTGGCTGCTCGCGCACACTCTCCAATGGCCAATCAGCATCACCGTTAGCCAGGATTAGGTAACGTGTCTGAAGACCATCGTTGCAAGAATACGGAATGCGGATGTGCGGAGGGGTAGTAAATGTTCCTTTACCGATGCCGCGTAAGTTTGTGTTTCCTGTCGTTTCCGAGTGGCTTCCGTCCCACGATGGTAATTTAACCATCAGCATGCCGTTCTCATCAGGGTTTGCCGTGTCGATGACCAGGATGTGAGTTTTGTGCAGCCATTTGTTCTTTGAACAGCGCTTGGGATGAATAAGAGTGGCCTGTTGGATGAGGTCCCGAGTAGATGTTGGAATGGAGGTAGAAAATGGTGGCGTGAGTTTGGCTTGAACGCGGCAGGCCAAATCCTCTGGCGACTTATGTTTGAACCCTGGCTCCAGCTTGGCAACAACATCTTCTTCGAGTAAACTTGAGTGAATGTAAATGGGAATGTAGTAACCTAGAGGGATATTTTCGATTGGTGCTGGTGGGCCATCATCATTATTAACATCATCGTCGTTCTCATTTTTGTCAGTTTTATCGTCTTCATCATCTTCTTCGTCGGAATGTAGCCCAGTGAAATCTTTCAATTCGTCCCAACCCATATTCGCAATTTGTAGGTTTGCGAGATTTAAGCCGGAATCAGCAGCTTTGGTGCGAAAGGAATCAACATTACAATTAGAGTCCTCGGCATCCATCTTATCCAGTGTGACTAGTATGACACCTTTACTTCTCCAGTCTTTTTCGACAACGGCGATAAAGTAAAAAGGCTCAAAAATATTTTGTGCTGCCAAATCAATGTGAGAATCAAATACAGCACGCAACGGTTGGCCGACAAATCGCGATTGCGGAGCGAGACAAACAGAAGTACCCCGATCCCTCTCACATTCGATACACTTACTTTCGCACTCGCGTTGACACTCCTCAAGTTCCGCATCGGTCAAATCGACGAGAGTGTACAAGACCGTTGGGGGTAAGTTAAGTGTGTGCTCACGATAACGTGCCATTGACGGCGCCGTTAATGGTAGCGAAAGATCTAGCTCATTGGACATGGCGATTCAAGTTTTGATTGAATGGCGCCAAGGGTAATTGTTTGAGGTTTGGAGTAGTATTTGCTACGGTGAATCGTTAAATAAACAGGTAGACTTGGCTTGGTAGCTTGGAAAAAGGTAAAGAGGCAATGGTGCAAAGTTAAAACTGCTTAAAGTTTTGTTTATCTTCGATGTGCTGCAACTCAGGGTATGTAGGTAGGTAGTCGCCCTACCTAAACAGGTAAATATTCCAATTACATAAGCGATCGCTTTAATTGTGTAACCACTGACGTCAGTTGAACCAGTCAGCGTAACGTTTCGAATCCTTTGCGGCATGATAGGCATATTGTACACTCCAATGTTAACGGTTCTTCGAATAAGCCCCCAATTAATAAGACGATTACGATTGGCGGTGGTATATACTGTGTTTCTAAAACATATCGCGATAAATTTGTATGATATGAGTTATCAGATGTAAGATAATGTCGTCATTTACAACCACTTACATCGTCGTGAAATATGATATGCCTTTCAGCTTCAGATATGTATAGTGCATAATACTGATGGCGATCTTTGGGGCTCTGCAAGTATATGTGATCTCAATTACTCGCGCACCGTTTTCAGAAGCATGAGATGGCTGTTTCACATCAACGGTAAAGATCTTTGATATTTACAGCATTATAGCACATCTGACGTACCCCAGATCTTACGCACTACAGCTTACTTGGAATGTTCGAAGCCAACATGGTGTTTCTACTCAAAAGTGTGCCACAGCCCTGCAAATCCTGAGAAGTGAGGGTTCAAGATGATAGTAATCATGAGGTCATAATTCATCGAGCTGATCGAGTCTGTACGAAGGCAGCACGATCTTTCCAGTTTTGTTCTGTAAGATTTGTCGGTTTCGGTCTGTGCCAAATCTCTCGAGCATGCGAGCCTATCCAACTTGGCGTGTCCGTCTTTCATAATTGTTCGACAAGCCGAGAGAGGACAACTATTGTGAGAATGCAACCCATGTTTTGTCAAGTGCATTATGCTTGTGAGCTTCAGCTTCTCCCGGTATTGAAGGTGATGGTAATACATGTATACCTCAACCATCACCTCCTATGACTGCATCCGGGTAGTCCAGGCACAGGGAAGTTCAACAATAGCAGAGACATTAACGACGACGCCTGTGGTAAGCATAGCTTGGATTGTCTGTTTTGTCGGCAAATAAATTTGTCTGCTTTTCAATAACACTTGTTGTTACTCACCCAAAATCCTACTCGATCTGGTCAACAACTTGCCAGGAAATTTGTGCCATACTCACCACAGCTCCATTTTAGCTAAAACCTCACACTCGCGTAAGTCGTGTTAAGAATTGGTGATCATTCGTTCAATTCGCATCACTTGAGATATTTTGAAGCTACAGTTTTCGGTCTGGGTACGAAGGATTGAATCATCTTACGGCAGCAAGGCACAGAAGTATGACGGATGATGTGGAGGCGATGAATGTAGCGACGATTGCCCAAATTTCAATATAGAAGCTGGGCTCAAGCAAGACTCAGATACTGGCACAGCAAGTGTATAAAGATGTGCTTTCAACGCTTGTGTCGAGTCCAATCCGAAAACATTATCCTACAACTTCACCCAACAAATACCCAGATACAACACAATAGCTTGTTATCTGCACTTCTCTTTCTTCAGACTTTATCCATCATCATGAAGAGTGTCAGCCTAATTGCGACATTCCTCGCCCTTGCTGCGGCAACATCTGCCATTGGCACTCCTGATACAGATCTCAAACTTCGCGCGGACCCCGATGATCTTATGATTTTTGTGTGCAATGACGGCTTGGACGAGATATGTACCAACATGTGTTATGGTAACCATATGCCTTTTTCTTCTTCTTTGACCCCTTCCTTTCCATAAATTCCCTAGTTGACACTGTTAATCACAGGAGCTTTCTGCGCCGGAATAGGCGAAAGTTTACAATACGACAAACCTGACTCGTCCACAAAGCGTAACCGCCGTAAAGCTGCCGGTTGCATCGCTTCAGGTGGTAACCGCTGTTCAGTTAAAAAGGGCCACGCTTCCGGGTTTCAATGCGATGAATATCCATTCGCGTCATCAATTCCTAGCAATGGTGCTACAACACGCCTCAACCGTTGTGTACCGGCCGCTCAAAATCGTAAGCAAGGCGGAATCATTAGCGCTTTTTACAAGAGCAGTTACTGCACGGGTAACAATGGTGGAAGGTGTACATTCACAGCCAAATTTTCTAATTCGGGAGATATTGGGTACTGTAACTCGAAAGAGTGTGACGCCGATGACGATAACGAGGTCATTGGCCCTGGTGGTACAGCAAATGATGGCGACTCGGCTGAAGATGGGACGGACAACGATCCAGATGCAGGCCAGAAGAAGAAGATGAAGATCAAAAGACGTAATGGCCTCGGCAAGAGACTTCCTGGTGCGCCTGTATATCGGACAAGCTCAGGTTTAGAGCTGGATATCCCCGGCGGTGCTGTGATAGGACAGCGGGCTTTTGTTGTCTTGCCACGTAATGCGACGATGTGGGATGAGCAAGCTCAATTTGGAAACCCTAACCAAATGAGAGAGTTCCATGGCGACGAAGATGAAGATGAGGATGAGGAGGATTATGACTACATGTTGGCAAATTTGGATATCAGAGAAGACACAATCGTCGAGGAGATTGTTCCCACTGTCTGAATTCAAGGAGAAATTCTTTGTATGGTAACATCGTAGCTAGGGTCAGAGGGAAGTTTATAGAAGTGTAGCAGGGTTGAGGAATAATCAAGCTTTCTTTGATTATTTTCACTGGATGTAACCTTAGTGATCAATTAAGCTTGATGAACCAGTGAAAACGGGCATAGTAATTTGGAGCGTAACATGCGTACCATGGTTAAACGGAGAAAAAATTCGGCTGAACACATGAAGTATAGGATTGAACTTTGCTCACAACATATTGGTGAAGTTTTCCTTGGAGAATCTTGGACAATGGACTGTTGAATAAATGAAAGAAAGGGGTCTCAATTGGTTTGTATTCAGAGACGTCAGGCCATGTTTGCTAGCGTCGGAGAGCCCTTTTTCACATTCCGATCCGAAGAATCACCGACAATTGAACAACTTTAGACAGAATCAGCATGACAAAAGCATTGTAACTCCATTTCACTTCAGAAACCACCATGTATCGTGACGCACTTTAGAAATATAACCTGCCTTTCATTGCCTCATGAAAATTTGTCCTATGGTATGCAATTGTTGATTCGAGAGCTAGAACCAGTGTTCACTAGTCCTTGATTCCGTGCACACATGATGGCACATACCAATGGCAAGTCCCTCGAGTTGAAGGACCAAACATTGAGAGTTCAGCCTCATAGAATCATTCCTGAGGAAAGGCACGGCTCGGAAATTGTTGTACCAAAGAATCTTTACTAAAAGAACTCGAAGCTGGAGAATGGAATGATTCTCTTCTGTTGGTACCAAGTAAGTGACATCGGTATCTATGTAGGATAACGTCTTACCTTCAAGAAACGACCAGAATCTCAAGTGATATTCAATCCGAAGCAATTGCCCTTGATGTTCTGACAATATGGAGTAAAACTTCTTTCCGGCGCTTGCTGTCATTGAAATACTCTTCTCTCATCGTTGTCCAAGTCATTATGATAAAAAGCAATGACTGTGGTGAATCACTACATTAATTCACAATCGCGCATGTGCACTCCTATTTTTATAGAGGGAGGTCGCAGGTCTTATTTAAATCATCTCGCTTTAGTATCAGAAATACTGAAAGGTGACATCGACCTCCCTACACCGTTCATAATTGTGGTTGGCGGCTGCGTCATTCCGTCACTGAGTTTAACCATACATTATTTCCCTTCAGAAGCCCTCTTATCGAACTGTCAGACTTTTACATCAATCGCGGGGCAGAACTTTCCTTCAACAAAAGAATTACTCGTAAACTCTACGTCTGTGAACTTATTAGAGTGCTCTTGCCATCTCTGATCTACTACTTTTCTTCCGAGTGAATTCCATGTTCGAGATATTCCGACCTGTTTCAGACTTCAACTTATCATATGAAACTTATGGAACATTTGCAGCGACTTCGGAGAATAGAGTGAATTGTCATTGTTAAATCCATTAACAGCACTCCTTCAAGTCACCTGCCAGGTACATTTGGGATTGGATAGAGAGGGGGTTGCTTGTGAACCAATTTGCAATTTTTACCCAGCATTTCATGCTCCAAGTACTGAGGAAGAGATATCCCCAGTTGCTATTCAGCGATAAGCAAAATAGGAATTGTAGGAAGGCTTCTCCCGGATTCCTCGTCATAAATCATAATCTTCGAATATCTTAAACGCACAATTACCGTAAGCCCACCTTAGAATCATTGCCAGTACATCAAAATCATTCTCCATGTTGACATCGTGCTTTCGCATCCGAAAGTTTTGCCGGAAATTTCTCGTCTCATATGACCCCCTCGAATAAAACCATTTGCCGATTTCGGTCTCTTGTTGATCCCGAGACACAAAACTAACTTGCTTTACCATCAGGAGTGGATCGAGATCCTCAACAATCACTTTATCAAATTCTCGCGGATTTCACTATTTAGGTGTTCGATTTCTTCCACTAATTCAACTTTTACAAATCTGTCTTTCTGCAATCGTCAATACACGCCGATATAAACGACATACAGGCAAGAACTTCTCAACCATTTTACTTTAACCTTTTCGCTTCGCCGCATAAAGTTCGATCATACTGAGAGGCAAGTACGACACCTGCGAATACTCATAAAGATGGCAGGCTCTCTTGATATTGAAAAGAGTGTCGCGGAGCTTCCTGCTCACGTTGATGTTCTTCCGCCCACAATCTATCTTCCTCCGGGACGGATCTGTCGTGGAGCCCCAGAACTAATTGCTGCCAACGCCTGTTATCCCAACTCGATCTCTTCAATCTGCGACCCTACAATCAAAGAATGCAATCTCGAGCCAAGTGGATTGCAAATTATGACCGACCACGACACAAACTCCCGACCCGCATGCTTCTCAAACTGGGCTCAAGAATGGGCTTTCGTATTTACGGTTATGCTTGCTTCGTCTTCTACGACTATCATACAGGGTGTTATACTTATCATGACAACACGATTGGCCAAGGATTAAAAGCCTCTGCTTCTCAAGTAACCTGGATCGCAGCTGCAGTTGGGTAATTCTCCCATATATATTTATGATATCCACTCTCACGGACGTGGATCAAGCAGTAGGATGCTAACAATTAATTAGACTTGGCAGTGGTTCTTTCATGCTTTTCTTCGGCAAAGTAGCGGATGAAATGGGTCGAAAAATTCAATTACTTATCGGGCTACTATTCATGAGTGCCTTTGCTCTCGTTGCCGCTTGGAGTCCTGGTCCATACGAACTAATCGTCATCTGTGGTCTTCTTGGAATTTGTACAGCAGTAATTGCTCCACCAGCTCTCGGTATCCTCTTCACTGCTTATCCAGAAGGTCGTCGAAGAAATATGGCATGTGGTGCTCTTGGAACTGGTAATCCGGTCGGCTTCATTTTAGGAAGTATTTCATCCGGTCTCGCGGTCAAATATTATGGATGGAGAGCAAGTTTTGTCGTCATGGCTATCTTCTTCTTCTTTTTGGTTATACTTGCGTTTTGGACGGTACCGGTGATTACAAGAGTGGGTAATAGATCAGATGCGATTCGAAGATTCGATTATGCTGGCTCTATATTCATTGTCTTGGCTGTCGCTTTGTTGTCAGCAGGATTGACGTAAGTTATCAATCATTTCCAGTTCTACACTTATACTGATGACTTCACAGAGAAGGACCTCAAAGTGGTTGGCTATCAGTACACGTCGTTCTTTTACTTATATTTGGTGTGTTCTTCATCCTCGGATTTATTGTCTGGGAATACTTTTACGAAAACCCCCTTCTTGATCTTTCGGTTTGGCGCAACGGCAACTTTAGTCTTTGTGTAATCTGTATGGGATTCGGATACATGTCATTCATCACAAACGAATTCTGGATTACATTGTACATGCAGGATGTTCAACATTACACACCATTACAAATTGCTGCTCGTATGTTGCCTCAAGCAGTGGCAGGAGTATTTTGGAGTTTCTTGGGTCAATGGCTTATTCAAAAAGTGCATGGGACCATTGTGATGGGTATTGGATCTTTGATGTATCTCGCGGGGGCGATTTTATTGCTATTCATCAAGGAAGATACATCATATTGGTTATTTTTGTTCCCGGCGCTTGTCATTACAGTCATCGGTGCGGATTTTCAATTCATCGTCGCGAATGTAAGTTTTCTCTTCGAAATTTTCCTTCCCATCACTTCTGTTCTTTCTTTCTCCTGCTATCTACCTATTCGTCTCTGACAAAAAGCAGCTGTACGCAAATAAACAAATGCCAACCCAAGCATCCCTCGGGGTCGGAATTATCCAAACAGCCTACAGACTTTCCATAACCATTGGTCTAGCCATTACATCAGCCGTCTTCAACACCGCCACTTCAAAAGAAGCAAGTATCGAAGACCCAACTACCCCTTATCGACGTGTCTATATCTGCTCCATCATATTTGCCAGCATCGGACTCGCATGCATTCCATTCATGCGAATTCAAACTCGTACCAAAGACAACACATCTACACATCCGCGCCCAACAACTCTGGGAGCAGAAAATAACGATAGTATGGTTGTCAACCATCCTTCATCTCAATTGCATTATGATACCTTACTTCGACAACTCAATCTCCATCGCGAAAACCCCCTCAACATTGACGAACAAGTTTATCGTGGGCATCGTACCGAGATCAATAATGCTCAACGCTACGATCCCGCACTTCCAAGATCTATGACTATGAACGATATCGCTCAAGGTCTTCTTCGTCTTCCTCGATGGAGCTGGGAAAATAGACCACGCGCGGGTTTTTGGAGAAGTCGTAGAGGTAGTCAATGTCACTGGGAGAGTAGCAGCGGAGATATCTTTGAGATTTGCAAGAAGTGTAAGGAAGAGAGAAAGATCAAGGATGAAGAGGGTGCGTGGCAGGAGATTGATGAGGCGGGTAGGGATTGTGTAAAGGAGGGTGGAAGAGGTAAGGGTACGAGAGCCATGGAGATGGAAGTTAAGGATGAGAGGAGGTTTACTGTCTAGGGGGTTGTTTGTGAGTTGTTCATGGTGGATAATGGGACGGTTGCATCATGCGGGGATACCCAATTTGATTTTGCGTATGGAGTTTTGCGGTTTGGAGTGGATGCTTACTTGCTTTTTGCTTGTTTGCTCCCCTGCTAGCTTTCGACAATTGCCTATTGCATCAACATCTTCGCTTACGGTATACATGGAATGGAGCAACGATCGAAAGGGCGCAAGTACGGGATTGGGATAATGCGAACTGAAGAACAAATGATACGACGAAAGAAACTGATGGAGAGACGAATCATAAAAAAAGACATTATACTAATTATAGATACGACGATACGACACAATACAGTAGATAGCGGGAGAGATGTGTATTGCAAGTTCGGAGAGTAGATAGATAAAAATTAGAGAAAATACAATGGGATGTTTTTATACACAACACAGCATCCCCAACCAAATTAAATCCATCTCCCTCATCCTCAAATCCAGACTCCAGTTCACCCCACCCTTCCTTCCGCTCTTTATCATACCCAGTATCCAAATACAAAGATATTTGATCGAGACCTACCCGTCTCAACAGATCAATCCAGAAGTAGCATTCTTCACACACGTACTCTAGAGCCCAAATCCGACATCACTCTTCGATCAATATCGCAAATTTCAGAAGACAGCGAAAAGAAATGTTCCGTCTCTTCTCTCTTCCATCCTTCTCCTCTCCATCAAGTAGCCCCCTATCCTCATTATTCTTTAGCTTTCAATGTACCTTCGCACTCATATTGATAATCTTCACTAAGCATCCTACACATTGTAATCGCATCACTAAAAACAATCAAATACGCTCTTCAAATATCTTGACTTCATTTCTTAATCTTATTCATGTTCTTAATCTTGATCTCAAGCACTTCACTTTACTTTATCCGACCGCTCGCATGCATTCTTCTCCAGTGTCCCTTGACAGTGCCCACCAGATATCTTTATCCATCGATACCAATCTCCATAACTCGAGTCGTAGCCTCATGAATCATATGCTCCAGCAATCCATAAATCTCCTTTCTTTCCTTTACATCATGGAAATTTCATGGGGAATCTAGCATCGATCATCGTCGAAACTTCATCCTTCGCAAAATAAATTAAATAAGAAAAAACGCAAAATCTTGAGTGATATGACTTTTTTGAATCCATCCGTGCCGATAGAAAGTTGGAAAAGCAAGGGCCAAACTCTAAACTCAGATATGGAAGCAACGCAGCATAAGACTCCAAAAGAGGAATAGGTATTTTACTTTTCAAAAGGAAATAGAAAATGAGAGGCGACAATTTTTTCCGATGTCGCAAAAAGTCGGTACAATTATACAAAGAGGTTATCTGTTCCCCGTAATCCTTGAACGAAATTACTAGTCTTCGAAAAAATCCCTAAGGTTTTGTCGTTTCGTCATAATTCCTAACCGTGAATGTGTGAAATAGTCGACCTCGAGGTAGTCATGTGCCGTGCATCAAGCACTTAAATTTATTCTTGGCCGAAAGCCTTCTTTCTCAAAGGGCAGTCAAGCTTCTCGTGACCCTCTTGCTTGCACTCATAGCATCGACGAGCCTCAGAGGTCTCTTGGCTGCAGTCACGGGACAAGTGACCAACCTGGAGGTTTTGTTAGTATATTGTTTGGTTGAGAGATGCATGTGGAAGAAAACTTACTTCACCACAGTTGTAGCACTTTTGACCTTGGGTGCAGTCACGGGAAAGATGTCCGTAACCGCCACATGAGAAGCAGGTTTGGCTTCCTTGACGGGCACCACCACCGAATCCACCACCGTATCCACCTTGGTTGCCTCCGTAACCTTGGTTTCCACCATAGCCACCAGCCTCTGGGCAGTTACGGGCGATGTGGCCGATCTTGGAGCACTGTAAGGTGAGCCTAGTTAGAAAGAGATCATGTAGCGAGAGAGTAATGAATCATACCTTGTAGCACTGTTGTCCACCACCACCTCCGTATCCGCCACCGTATCCACCACCACGTCCAGCACCCTCAGTTGGTGGGTTGGAGCAGTCCTTGGAGATGTGTCCGGAAGTACCGCACTGAAGAGATGGTTAATAAACTTAACGAATCAATCTTTGACAAACTCGAGACTTACTCTGTAGCAGACCTTCTCCTTTGGTCCCTCTGGGCAATCACGGCTCAAATGACCTGGGTCTGAAAGCTTGTTAACACGATGTAAAATTAATGATCGTAGTGTGTATCTTACTGTCGCAGTTGTAGCACTTTGGTGGTCCACGGCTTGGGCATTCACGGGCTTGGTGACCTTCAGTTCCGCCTATAATTTTGCAATCAGCTTGAATTCCAGAATGCAATTAAACGACATTCGTATGATATTCGTATGATGTCCCAAAGATGCTAAAAGATGATTGATTTGAGGCAGTGTTGAATGTATTGTTGGTTGTGCAGAAGTGTTATTGCAGAGTTTTCGTTCGAAAGAATTATGTTTCAACCCAATGTCCAAATATCAACCACCAGTTTCCCAGCAGCTGATAAAATTCAAATGGTATCTTGAACAATGGTTCATCCTCCACGAAGTTTCCTTTTGTTCTTCTAACAAGTTGATGGATTGCAAGGTCGAATTCGTTGGAGAATGGACGTTTCATCTTAAGGAATGAAGGGTAAAGGTAAAGAATCTGATCCCAACTCACAGGTAAAGCATCCACGGTTTGGGGCACCGCCTTGTTGTTGAGCTCCGAAAGAATCCATTATGATTGGAGAGTTTGAGGTTTCTGTAATGAATTGAGTACCTGGTTAGTATTTTCAGTCCGTCAAGGTAAAGAAGTGAAGCTTTGATGGGTAGAAAGTTTTGAAGGGATTTCAAGTTTGAAGTGGGTTGAAGTGGGGTTAAGGAGGAGGACAAAAAAACAATGCGACGAGCAAAAGCAAGAGCAAGAGCAAGAGCAAGAACAACTTACAGATTTGTTGATGGAATTGATCGAGGTTGTCTTGAGAGAGATGATAGAGAAGTTGAATTAACAAAGTCTCTTGTTGAAATATCTTGGTACGTTGAAGAGAATTTTCTTGTGATTGAGATGTTTCTTGAAAGAGGATGAAATCTTTTGTATGTTAAAGGGTTTGGGGAAAGTACCGAATTCGAATTATATCCAAGCTCTTTACTTAATTCTCTCTTAGCCTGGTTTATTTTTTAAATTTTTCTATTTTTTTTCTCGGTTGGAGGGTTTTCATTCTAATTGTGCGCAGATGTGGCGTTACTCATTGTCTAGGTATATACTAGGTAGGTATACTTTTAATGTATTTTTAATGGAGAATGTAGCAGATTGTAACCAAATCACAGGTCCGGCAAGATTCCCAGAGTTTTAGTGAAGTTTGGGGTGAAATAGATTGAACCAGGTACATTCAACAAATCAGAATGAATCGAGGGGTTGAGAGGGAAGAGGGAAGAGGAAGAGGGGGCAAGGGCAGGGAGGGGTTATTATGTATGTATGTATGTATCGTATGTATGTAATATGTAATATGTAATATGTAATATGTAATATGCAATATATAATATATAATATATAATACCGGTATATAATGCAATATGTAATACCTACCTACGCCCTACTACCACCTATGTATGGAATATGGAATTAATGAATAGGGCTTCCGATCTGTTTTATGAAATTTCTACAATGTAAGATTACATATTTACCTACATATTAATTATAAGAATAGCGGTCAATGTTATTTACATCATAGCTGGAGGAGCATTGATGAGTATCCAGCACTACCTAGTTATGTTAGTAGTACTTAGGTATGTACCTAAATATGTAGCTATATGTAAATCATCACATCTACGAAGTTTCCTCATGTCATTCTTTTCAGTCTCTCTCCCCTTTCCCTTTCCCTCCCCTTTCCCTTTCCCTCCCCTTTCCCTTTCCCTCCCCCTCCCCCTTCTCTTCCCCTCAACAGTTGCTCCTTTCTCCTCTAACCTCAATCATCCAAGCGTCCATCTCATCTCGGGCCAGGGCTCTCAGGATAAACTTTTCCTCCCGTACGGATAAGCACCTAGCGAGCCTGGCCTGGATACCGGTATCGACCTAGTGCCTGCCGAGCCTGCCTTCATACCAGTCCATTCAGATACATCCATGCTTCACCAACAGTACAACACCATACACCGTCATTCAATATTGAAAAAATACACTCTAATGAGATTCATCAATTGGATCAACACGATGTATTGTAACATATCACTACTCCAAATCTAGTTATCTACATTGTCTATTGGTCCAACCAGGTATCTAATGTCTACAACCCATTGACATGTCTCGAATACAGAATATCAAAGAATCAATTCTCCATATTACCTAGGTACATACCCATATGTTACCATAGGAATAACTTTCCCACCATCATTCACTCTTGTTCCCTAGGTACAGATATACATACACATACCTACATGGAAAAGGACCCTTGATCATCATGACGGGTAGGTACATCTGGGGTTACGGATTACAACAGATCGTAATCTTTCACACAACCGGATTCTTTTGATAGGTTCCCCGAAACTTCGGTAATCCCATTCTTGATAACGACAATGGAGGGGGTTACACATTGAATATACTTAGGTAGTACACGATGCAAGTGGTTGACAATCTTCTCGTTGCACATCATAAGATTTTCACGGAATTGGCGCCCGAGAGATGTAAGTGTGAAAGTAAGTAGGAGATTATTTGACGGGATATTCAATATTTTGCCCTCATTCTTCGGATTTGGACGTAAAACGGTGCTCAAGTGTTATGGCGGGGCAGATGTATTACCCAGTATCCCCTTTCACCAACAAGAGTAATAAGGGAGTGTTCCGATGGTACGGTATCTCTCTGCACCCACTTGTTAAAGGAGTTCTCTAAAGGCCGGTATTGAGATGTGTTTTGATAAATATCAATACGTGAAGAGTGTATGTGTTGGTGTATGTGTGTATGTATGTGTGTGTGTGTGTGTGTGTCTGCGTGCATACAGATGCTATTTGAATGGATATTCCTATTCTCTTCCGTATCGATATCTCGATATACTTGACTAGAATAGTACACCGAGAGCATTTGGCGAATATAAAAATGTTTGATATCAAATCGATATCTGGCTAGTAGAGAACTTGGAGTCTTGAACAACCTTGGAAGTCATGGACCTTAAGGAAGAGTATCCCTCTGGTAGTTCATCCGTTCAAGGTCTAATTGAATCAGTAGAAAGGCTAGAAACCCCTTCCAGCCTTCGTAAGTTTACATTTATATTCATAGCACGATGTAGTAACAAACCTAACATATCGCCGCCCGGTAGATACAAATTCTAATTCGATCCTCCGAACCAATCAAACGATAGAATACACACTAAGATCACGTTATGTTTTACTTTACTCACCCCTCGAAACCAATCTCTCTATTGATTTGTTCATTTTTTGAATCTGACTGTATCAACAACCAGGATAACCTCCTCCCTTCATCTTGTTTTCCTGTCGAGTTTAAACAAATTCAAGGGGACGCGAGGTTTGCCCCGGCGACGCGACTGTCAACATTAAAATATTACTGACAGATACCCTGAGACCTGTGCCACATCATCTGATATTAAAGTATTTACGAAATACAGTACAATCTCCAAGTTCTGATAAGCTTCAGTTCAACATTCATTTGAATCCCATAACATACTACCGTACCTATTGTCTTACTTCAAAACTAATACACCAATACACCTAAATTATCCCATATTGTTATTTTAAGAAATTTTACCCAGGTATCTTCTCCCACGCGCATACAAAGGCCATATTGACGCCGAGCATCCATAAGAAACCTAAAAAGCAAATAATTCCGCGATTCCTATTAACGACATCTAACGATAACAACAATGATAACCACGATACACTGATCAATTTAACGTCCCTCCTTTTCTCTTTCGATGATTCATAAAACTTGAGCCGCATTCTCCATTGGACATCTGTCTATTCGACCACAACCTACGATCCCCTCAGCCAAACAACATCCCTCGCAGAAATAGCGGCTGTGAAAGGAGAGCATTCGCAAAGGAGATAATCTGGACTATTAAACATCTGCAAACATGGCGCCCGGTGGTGGAGGAAATATTAAAGTCGTTGTGCGGTGTAGGCCGTTCAACAGTAGAGGTATGCGGTGGATATGTTGTCAAACCCCATTTTTGTGTCAGGACTGATGCCTCGGGATAGAGATCGATCGCGGAGCAAAATGTATAGTGCAAATGAAAGATGCGCAAACGGTCATCACCCCACCAGAAGGACATGAGGCGAAATCAAGAGATGCAAAGGGTGGAAAGGGAGATTCGGGCCAGAAGGTTTTCGCATTCGATCGTTCATACTGGTCCTTTGACAAAAATGATCCGAGTTACGCGGGACAAGACAACCTCCACACCGATCTGGGAAAACCTCTCTTGGATAATGCCTTTCAGGGTTACAATAATTGTATCTTCGCATATGGTCAAACGGGTTCAGGGAAATCTTACTCGATGATGGGATATGGAAAAGATGCTGGTGTCATTCCGAAGATTTGTCAGGATATGTTTGAGAGGATAGGGGAATTACAACAGGACAAGAATTTGAAATGCACGGTCGAGGTATCTTATCTGGAAATTTACAATGAACGAGTACGAGATCTTCTAAACCCGTCGACAAAAGGCAACCTGAAAGTTCGAGAACATCCTTCGACTGGACCATATGTGGAAGACTTGGCGAAATTGGTTGTGAGTAGCTTTCAAGAGATTGAAAATTTGATGGATGAGGGAAACAAAGCCCGTACCGTTGCAGCTACGAATATGAACGAAACTTCTAGTAGAAGTCATGCGGTCTTCACTTTGACTTTGACTCAGAAACGATTGGACGTTGAAACAAAGATGGCAATGGAAAAGGTTGCGAAGATTAGTTTGGTCGATTTGGCAGGTTCCGAGCGAGCAAATTCTACGGGTGCAACTGGAGCTCGATTGAAAGAAGGTGCGGAGATTAATAGATCTCTATCGACACTGGGTAGAGTTATTGCTGCGCTGGCCGACTTATCAGAAGGAAAGAAGAAGAAAGTGGGAAAGGGGAACCAAGTCCCTTACCGAGACAGTGTGTTGACTTGGCTTCTGAAAGATTCTCTGGGAGGAAATAGTATGACAGCTATGATTGCAGCTATTAGTCCTGCAGATATAAATTTCGATGAAACTTTAAGTACCTTGCGATATGCTGATAGTGCGAAGAGAATCAAGAATCACGCAGTTGTAAACGAGGACGCGAATGCTCGTATGATCCGTGAGTTGAAAGAAGAATTGGCTCAATTGCGAGGTAAATTGACAGGTGGTGGAGGGGGCGGAGGAGGGGGAGGCCCAGCAGATGAGATTTATGCCGAAGGTACACCTCTAGAGAAGCAAATGGTCACAATTGTTTCATCGGATGGTGCTGTGAAGAAGGTATCGAAAGCGGAAATCACCGAACAACTCAATCAAAGCGAGAAACTCTACTCGGATCTTAATCAGACTTGGGAAGAGAAATTGCAAAAGACTGAAGAAATTCACAAAGAGCGAGAAGCGGCCCTGGAAGAATTGGGTATCAGTATCGAGAAGGGATTCGTTGGATTACATACACCAAAGAAGATGCCTCATCTTGTGAATTTGTCCGATGATCCATTGTTAGCAGAATGTCTTGTGTACAACCTCAAACCTGGGTCAACTTCAGTTGGAAATGTCGATACGAATGCAGCCCATGCGGCGGAAATTCGACTCAATGGAACTCGTATATTACATGAGCATTGCACTTTTGAGAATGTCGATAATGTGGTTACTCTGATACCAAATGAAGGAGCAGCAGTGATGGTCAATGGACAGAGAGTCGAAAAGCCAACTCGGTTGAGAAGTGGTTTCAGAGTTATTCTTGGCGACTTTCACATCTTTAGGTTCAACAATCCAACCGAGGCTCGAGCGGAACGCGCAGAGCAGAGCCTCCTGCGGCATTCTGTTACTGCTAACCAATTAGAAAATGTCAAAGATTGGGACAAATTCTCGCCTTCATCCACCCCTCGGCCAACCCATGATCGAACATTCAGCAAAGCCATCTCTGATCTCGATTTTGATGGTAGTAGTCGAGCAGATTCCCCAGTGCCTGGACGAGGTCTTTCTGATTGGTCACTAGCAAGACGTGAGGCAGCTGGAGCTATTTTAGGAACCGATCAAAAGATTGCAGGTTTGTCCGATGAGGAGCTCAATGTTTTATTCGAGGACGTTCAGAGAGCAAGGGCTGAACGTGCAACTGCAAATTTGGAGGATGATCTAGACTCGGTAACCTCGTATCCTATGCGAGAAAAGTATCTTTCAAACGGCACTTTGGATAACTTCTCTTTGGACACGGCACTGACCATGCCATCAACGCCCAAACAAGGAGAAGTCGAAGACAAAATGCGTGAAGTTAGAGAAGAAATGCAAGTCCAATTAGAAAAGCAAAGAGAAGAATTCCAGGAACAACTTGAGACAGCCAAAACCTCAAATGTCGAGGTTGAAGAAATCAAAAAAGAAAAAGTGAGAATGGAAGAGACACTCAGAGAAGTTAAAGAGGAGATGCTCAAACAATTGGAGGTTCAGCGAAAAGAATATGAAGAGAAATTACAAGAGTTGTCCCCGGTAAAATCGGGACCAGATGGACCACCTCCACTATCAGAGAAAGAAATTGCGATTGCCGAGAAAGTTGCAAAACATTGGCAAGGACGAAGATATGTTCGAATGGCTGAAGCTGTATTTCAAAACGCAGCAATTCTGAAGGAAGCCCAAATAATGAGTCACGAAATGGATGAGAATGTTGTTTTTCAATTTGCTGTTGTTGACATAGGGCACGCTTTATGTTCTTCTTATGATATGGTTCTTAATGATATAGAGGGGGATGATTTTCATCTCGAAGATGCCACAAAACCTTGCATTGGCGTACGGGTAATAGACTACAGGAATAATGTGGCTCATCTATGGAGTCTTGATAAACTTCAGGATCGTATCCGGAAGATGAGGCAGATGCATCAGTACCTTGATCGGCCGGAGTACCTTCAACATTTTCGACTCGACAATCCTTTCATGGAAACTTGTATGCCACAGTATACACATGTTGGAGATGTTGATGTCCCTCTATCTGCAGTTTTTGAGAGTCGAGTTCAGGACTTTACTCTTGATGTTCTTTCGCCATTTACAATGCATGCTATTGGCATCATCAAGCTTTCATTGGAACCATCTTCAGCAAAAGCCCCTTCAAACACTTTGAAGTTCAATGTTGTTATGCATGAGATGATAGGATTCGCTGAGCGGGAAGGGACAGAAGTTCATGGTCAATTGTTCATACCTCCTGCTTCAAATGAAGGCGGCGTCACAACGACTCAAATGATTAAAGATTTTGATGAAGGTCCAATCCGATTCGAAAGCGTTCATAGTATGAGCGTTCCAATGTTTGGCCCTAAAGACGTTTCTCTTCGTGTGGCTATCTTTGCCAAAGTTTCATCAATGCATTTGGATAAACTGCTTAGTTGGGATGATATGCGAGACAACATCCCCCAACCCAAGAAGAAGCGCAAGGGTGCTCGTATATCAGAGTCGCAGTTCTATTCTGAAGAGAAACATGATGTATTTGCTAAAGTTCAAATACTGGAGTTGGCCGAAAGTGGTGATTATCCAGCAGTTGAAGTGATTCAAACGAGTGAGCTTGACCAAGGAACATTCCAACTTCATCAAGGTTTACAACGCAGAATTGCTGTTACCTTGACGCATAATTCCGGTGATGCTTTACCTTGGTCGGATGTCACTGGTTTACGTGTAGGGCGAATTCAACTCGTTGATCACATTGGGAAAAGTCCGGATCTCAGCTCCCCTTCGACCCCTCCCCTTTACCTCAAATTACTTTCCAAGCCCATTGTTAAAGCAAATGCAAACGGCACCAGCAATGTGTGCATTGTTGGAAAATGGGACTCGAGTGCTCATGAATCTCTACTCCTTGATCGGGTAACAGCAGATAAGTACAAAGTTCAAATGTCCCTTTCATGGGATGTGAAATCCGAAAAATTGTCTCGCCCAATGACTTTCAATATGGATGTTTGCTCTCAAATCATGTCGCGTAATTATGTTCGTTCTACATCAATGTTCGCATCTTTATTTCAAAGTGTACGAATTGTTCATTCTATGACTGGTATTTACTCTATCTCTGTTCGTCCAGTGGCCGTAAAAAGAGTGAGTGATCTGTGGAGAATGAATACATTGGAAGATTATGTTAAAGGGGAAGAAGCTCTTACAAATTGGACACCGAGAGGTATTAGTCTGGTTAAAGATTTTATTTCGGCGAGGAGAAAGAGGCAGAGACTGGCAGAAATCGATGCTGCTCAGCCTTTGTTGAGACGTATCGCCTCATCACCAGTACCAGTACCAATATCAATATCAATACCCGCTCCTTTGATTCCACAGGTGATCAATCGAAATCCAGCCGACATACCACTTCCTGTCAGTCCGCCAGCTACAAAGGAAATTTTTCCATCATTATCAATAGATGAGGCACTCCCATCATCTGTTGATGGAAATGCTCTAGGTATACATGGGGATGGTGAATTTAATAACGAAATCACGGAAAAGGCGGAATCTGCCATCAGCACCGAATCTATCCCTCATGATCCAAGTCAAGAACAAGAAAAGTCCCAGAATCAATCCGAATACAACCCACACCAAACCGCTCTTCTTCAAAAGTTTACTAAATACTTCCATCTCTGCCGCGATCCATCAACAACCATTCTTACACCAACTAATATCGAACCACCCATCAATGGTTCGCCCGCTCCATCTCTCTTCCACACAGCCTCTTTCACATCCAATACTTCCCGCTCAAACTCACCCCGTCCATCAAATTTCTCAAATTCACTTCACCCTTCCACCGCCAACTCCCGCCAAACATCTCGATCCCGTCAAACCTCGCCCATTCCACACGCCCACCCTATCCCATCCATACCTCAGCATCTCGCCACTATTTCTCAAATCAAAAAGAATCCCAGTGTGCTTAAAGCAGGAATGCTTCTAGTCCCTTCCGCGGATAGCACGAAATGGATACGCAGATTCGTAGAGCTCAGACGACCGTATCTCCATATTCATGCGGTTGCGGGCCCGAATAGCGGGGAAGAGGTAAATGTGGTTGGATTGAGAAATGCAAGGGTGGACCATAGTCCTGAGATTGCGAAATTGTTGAGAAATGAAAGACTGGGTGGGACTGGGAATGCGAGTAGAAATGCAAGTCGGAACAGTAGTCCTGCTGATGCAGGTGCAGGTGCACAGCAAAGTTGGAGCAATAGCGGCATAGGAGGCATTTATGGGTATGGAGGCAGAGGAAGAAGCGGAAGTGGAATGGGCATGGGAATTATGGGGTATGGAGGGAGAGGGAACGGTAATGCTAATGGCAATGGTAATGGGGAGAGCAGAAGAGAAATAGAAGAAACGGTATTTGCAGTCTACGGAACAAATAATACGTGGTTATTTAGAGCGAGGAGCGAGAGGGAAAAGGTAGAGTGGATTTGGAAAATTGATCAGGGGTATTTCTCTGGGGGTGGGGGTAGAGGTGGGAATGGGAGTGGGAATAATAGTAGAGGGAGGAGAGATGATGGGAGTGGAGATAGCGATGATGTAGATGCAGAGGGGGATGTGGATGTGGATAGAGAGGATTATCTGGCGGATTAATCGTAATATAATGTTACCTCTCTAATTGATGAAATTTGAGTGTTTTCTCAATGAATGCACGGGAAGCGAAGGTCCCACCCCCTATATTGATGACTCATTCATCAAACACACAATGACACAATTCTGCCACTGCAAGATCACAAGATCAAGAATCGAGTCAAAAAAAAAAGAACTTTTTATTTCTTCCCTCCCCCAACTACTGAGAACTGGCTTCCCAGTTCTCACTTCTTACTTCACTCACTCGCTTCCTCCTTTCCCTGACCCATTCCTTGAAAGGTTTTTCTTTTTCACCTACTACGTTTATCCATCTCCACAAAAGATTTTAATTTATTTGTATACCTCTTCCCCATCCCTCATCATATCATTCATTCCCAACGCCAACTAAAGACTAGTAATTATAGAGAGCGAGAAAAAAAAGATGTTTCAAAAAACACAAGTGAAGAATTCGAGATACTATTTCTCATCTCATCTCAATTCATCCTATCCCTCAAAAAGATTTCCCAGTACCATGCCATTATCTGCTTTCACAATTTCCCTCTTTGCCACTGCCACTCAATCTTCGCATCAAGTAATGCACTTAATGCTTTCTCTTTTTCTTGGGTGCTTCTTCTTCATCCTCCAATCCACTTTCCATATCCTTCCTCTTGGCCTTCTTCTCCAATTCATCCCAATCCTCTCCCTCACTCTGTTCATCACTATCCTCTTCTCCTTCATCCTCACTTGCATTACTATCAAAATCACTATCTTCATCCGAACTTTCTTCCGTAGCCGCCATTT
Organism: Botrytis tulipae; assembly: GCA_004786125.1. Lineage (NCBI taxonomy): Eukaryota > Fungi > Ascomycota > Leotiomycetes > Helotiales > Sclerotiniaceae > Botrytis > Botrytis tulipae. The sequence goes on from PQXH01000026.1 coordinate 183,669, forward strand.
CCTCATCACTTATTTCAAAAGCAGATTCCTCATCTTCCTCATCACCACCTTCATCGTCTGATTCCGTTGCCAAGAAGCCCCATCCACCGTCCTCAAAGAATCCATGAGGATCGGCTGTAACGGTCTTCATAATTGTTGGCCAATTCAAATTGAGTGGACCTTCGGAAAATGGAATATTGACGGAATCTAACCATTCCTTGACATTTTCGAGTGATTCAACAGGAATGGTATTGATATGGTAAGGAGCACGGTGGAAGTCCTTGAAAACAAAGACCATATCAAAGTTCTTGAGTCCGAATTGAACACGCTCAAGATGAGCGATTTCGATATCCTCAAGAGTGATGACCATAAAAGGAGGTTCAGTAAGTTGAACCAAACAATCTGTGGAAGGTTGACAGAAAACACTGGACCTATTTGGTACACCACCGAACCCAAGTTCACGGAAAGGTACGTCAACATCAACATTCTCATTCTTACCAGCGTCGGCAATCTTCTCAGCAAATGCTTTGAATTGTCGATCGAGATCAGCACGACGTCTTCGTTCTTCCTGCTCTGCTTCGAATTCTTCCTCATCGCCATATCTATACTTTCGCTTTCTGTTTCCAGTTTCATCAAATTGAATATCAGTAGCTTCGCGATAGAATTGAACATCCTTGGTCTTCTTTTTACCAATCAAAATTGGATCCTTTAGATGCACATGAATGATGACGATTAATTCATGATCACAAGGCTGGAAGAAAAGATGCTTGACGTTACTGAAAAGGATATCAACTCGGTGTTGAAGATTTAGAGGGGATTGGTATCGGAGACCGTTCTGATGAATTTCAACCTTTCCGGGTACACGTTTACCATCCATAGCTGGACGAATGAAAACGTTGTCCATAACAATTGGACGACGATCTGATTAAGTTAGTACTATAGAGAAAAATAGAGAATGACTACAAGTTGCAAACTTACTTCGAATTTCCACCAACTTGTCTTGCTCAACAACATCCTCCATATCCTTCTTCTCTTGTTCACGCTTAACAGCATCTTTTTTCATGTTACCAATTTGATTGGCAATGTCTTGAAATCTATCTCCATCATGAGATCTGAATGTCAAACTTCTGACAAAGTGTGCTGAAACATCTTCGAATGGTTGATCGTCTTTTCTACCAACACCCTGACCAGGAGATAAGAAATTGATTCGAAGGTATGAGAATTCACCCTCGTCACTCTTACTGGCGTTCTTGATAGTTTGGATGTGGAAAGGAACTGGGCGGCCCATAATGGGTAAAACAACAGTTGAGTTTTTTGCGTCCATGACAATAGCGAGATCTCTGATCTTTGGAGGGAATTGATTCTCACGCTTGTAAGATTCAAATCGCTTAAATTTCTTCACAGCAACACCATTTTGATCACCAGTAGCTTCGGCGAACCTTGCAAGACCTTCGGCTTGTTTTCTTTTTGCGAGCTCTTTTTGATGTTCACGCCTCCTGGCTTCGGCACCTTCGTCAACCTGGGTTGATCGCTCACCCCGGAGTTTTGTCTTGGTGATATTTTTAGCTGCAACAGCCCCAACACTCGAATCCTTCTTTGCCTTAGTAGCTTTTGGTTCTGGTGCAGGTTCATCTTCTTCATCCTTGAAAAAGAATGAGGTCGCATCAAGTTCCGAGGGGGCATCGCCTGTGAAAATAACAGGTTCCGCTTGGGTGACACGAACAGTATCCGATAATACCAAAGAGTAGATTTTGCTCTTCTTGTCTTGAGGATCTTTGTTCTCGATATCATTGAATCCTGTAGTGACACAAAGAGTCATTCCGTCTTTTAAGCTGCGAGTGCTCTTGGCATTCAGAAGTAAAGTAGGGTCTCTTGTTTCGATACCGATTCCAGCTCCGACATTCTTCAAGAAATGCTTCTCCAACTCAGGTTTTTTGGTTCTGATGAGGGCTAAAGCTTTGGCGTAAATATCCTTGACATGAGCGCCGTCGCGAATTTCCTTCATAACAAGATTGTGAACCTGCAATAAGAATTTGTAGTTGCTCTCTTGGGATTTATTTGGATCGACGAGATAAGTTCGGCCGATTAAGGAGCAGTAGGTCTTGTATCGAAGACCCATAGAACATATGATGACACCAGCATGCAATAACTCATCATCGACTTGAGCACTCATCTTCAAATCGTATTTTCCACCACTTTGTATGATAGGTCCATGAGTCCAGTCCAATTGTGATGAGTCGAAGTCATTTGGCATCCTCTGTTTATTAGGAAGCTCCACGGAAGTCCAAAACTTGGCGTCGTCCAATTTGCCATCCACTTTGTTGGCCAGGGCACTATGTTTGACTTTTTTCTCTTCATCTAAAATACCTGACATTTCCTCGACGAAATATGGGTTCATGAGTGCAGTACATGCTTTTGAGGAATTTCGCATAGCGCGCTGCAATATGTATTAGCATCATCCAGTTCTCCCACCTCGTATTTAGAGTCTTACCAACTCATTCTCATCTTTTACTGCCAGAGCTGCAGCAGATAATGCTGGCGCAATATCTACCTCTTCCACGTCCTTAATTTCGGTATAGATTTTCTTCCACTCATCGATAAAAGGGCCACTTGATGTATCTTTTGGTAGAATTCCAACTTTCTTCTACAAACAAAAATTTGTTAGACTGTTCTTGTTGCGCATATTCATATTGTTCATGACTCACCCCTGATGATTTAATGACATCTGCGATCTTTGTGAAAAGCTTCTCGTTGGCTGCTGCATCTTTGCCTCTAACCAAGACCTCGAGAGGAATCTTTCCACCTTTCAAAGGTTCCAAATGTTTCGCTATTCCAATATTAGCTTTCAACTTGTGGGCGCATATAGAATGATGATTCACGCACCTTTCTTTGCCGTTGTCACAATGTATAAAGTATCGACTGTGAAAAGGAAAAGCGTCGCAGGAAACTCGTAGCCTAATAACCAAAACTATTTCTTCATCAGCATTCGACCTTCCCTCCATTGTACTTTCTCGTGAAACGTTTCGCAGATATTTAAACTCACATGAATCGCATTATTTTTCTGAAAGCTTGCCACATCCTCCGTCTTTCCCATTAACACCAAGATACTATTTGCGCCATTGAAAACCGCGTCGCCGCCTCTCTTATCAGCTTTCCATGATGATATAAAGTGTGATAATCGTTCCTGAAACAAATTCTTGTCAATTCTGATATCCACCATGATGATTCTGAATATTTGTTGATGGTATAGAATCGAAGTGGAGTTTGTTGAAGACAGAGAGAGAAGATATCAAAGAGGACGACGCGATAGTCGAAAACTCGCGTTGATTGAAATTGAGAAATTGCGTATGTGGTCTTTAAGGGTTGATAGAATTGTTGTCTAAGTGAGCTTCGATAGCTACATTGATAAGGGATTGTTGACGAAATCTAACGCCGAACTCCTTTTCAGCCTCATTAACCTTTACCATACATAAGGCTGCATGAAAGGCTAGCAGCCGTATCGCATAGCTATGATGGATTTGCATGCTTTATTTATACTGACTGTTGTCATATTCTGATGATCACATCTTGTATTCGTTTATGAAGTCAAGTCTTCCTTCCAACCTTTCTGTCGATTATTCAGGTCTTCTAAAATCATATGTGGTCACTAGCTTCGCGAGCAACATAAATTAAGATGCACGTATGTTATCTCCCCATTTATTGATGATTCAACCAAGCTTCATGAAATCAATTTTGGGTATATGATTCGAGTACAATTGGGCATTAAAATTTATATCAATAACCTATGTACAAGAGAAGTTTAATACTACGACTACTATACGAGCTACCCATGTTCTTATTTAATAGGTATCTAGTGCTAACATGGGCACTTCCAATCATCCATTTAAATTAGATGACTGGGACCGAAGTCATTCGGTATTGTTATATACGGTATATAACCATTTAAAAGATGCCCTTTGATGGAATTAGCAACGAACTAGAGCCGATCAGATTGATGGAAATAAGGCGGAACTTACTGGAATGAACAGATATGGAACCAATCTTTCGTACTCGTCCCAAGCCTCTCCATATCTCTCCCGGCACTTTTGAATGTCTCTATATGCACGATGAGAGATCATGCCGGCAAAGAAGACACAATAAAACCAAGGGAATGGACTCTTGAAGCCAGTAATAAGTCCCCAGCAGAAAGCGAAGAAGAAATCGCAAGTGTAATGGATTTTGCGAGCCTTTCCGTACCAGCCATCAGCCAAAATTGAGTCACCGGTTTTGGTTTTGATGACACGTGGGTTCATAACCTCCTTCCATGGCAATTGAGGGAATGCTTTGCGGTCTGTGACGGTTCCGCGTTCACGGGATCTGAATCTGTTCTTTTGACTGTTGGTGGTATCCCAGACCCAGTATACGAATAAGTACGTTGTGTACAAGAAATAAAGGAAGTACTTGTTCCACGAGTACTCAGATGGTGGGTGGTTGGCCAAATAAATGGTGCAGTGACAGTAACTGAGAGGAACTCCCGCGAGATTCCAGAAAATCAACATGAATCCCCATTTCTCGTAGTACATGTCCCTAAAAGAGTTAGTAAACTGTATTTAGTGAGGTATGTATAGAGATCTACATACCAGGTTGTTATGATCAATTCTTCTCCCTTAGCGCATGCATTTGCATACAAAAAGTGAGCCATGATCAAGAATCCGACTTCACCTGATACATAACCATGTTGTTCATATTGTCTTGCAGCAGCGGCACAGGAAAGACCCAAGAGAATGAACCAAGGTAGACGAACTTCGAAGAACATTTTGAAATCCAAGATACCGAACATTCTTGGATTCAACTCGGCCCCCATGAAGAAGTCATAAATTGGATAGCCTGTCATTCGGTGTTGAGCTCCACGTGCCAAAGCCGACAAATAAGCAACAATTGAGACCAAAAATCCGGAGCAAATGGCCACCGACATTATTGGTCCAAACTCATCTAAGAGAGTATAGATTTTGAAAATATCCAAGTAGTGCAAAACAGCGCCGGTGATGATGGTGAAATAAAAAGACCAAATTCCAGAGCAATAGTATGGCAATTGCTTACCTCCCTCATGAGGAAGCGGTTTACCATAACCCCAAACTCCTGGCATAAGGCAATACAAGATAGCCTCAAAGACGAAGAAAATCCAGTAGATTTTCCAGGCACGAAGACTTGGGTATGCCCCTGTGTAGACGAGGTCACCCAGATGTTTCACAAAATCGAGGAATTCTTGACCTGGTTCCGGTGTGGGGAATTTCCCATCATAGTATGTTGCTCCAATCCACATATACCACATGAGACAAGGGAAGCCAATCATCATAGCACTAACGCCGAAAGAGCCACCAAAATCGAAATGGCCAGAAGAATCAATCTTCGGATCGTTTGTAACCTTTGTAGATTTCCCATTAACTGCCTTCTCCTCGGTTTCGCTCTTGACATTTACGCTTCCACTCTTCAACGATTCGATCGTATTAGAGTCATTCAATGCGGAAGTAAAGCCATTGATTGCTGCGCCATTACTGACATGATCGTTGGCTGTTGCTGTCTCGACCATATTGACTTTTCGACTCGAAGATCTCATCCTGGATGGCGGGTTATCTGTCGCGGAGGAAGAATCGTCTGCGTCTTCTGGGAATTGTGACTTTCTCTGGCGACGGATTCGTGGAGTCTCGACGAAACCAGCACGTTCCGTTTTTCTATATAAATTGTTAGATTTCTCTCTCCCATGAAAATAGAAGAGAAAAGATAACAGTGAGTACTTACTTTGGCGTCTGCCGCAAAGAATATCTCTCGCGTCCTTCAGACATTGTGTAATTTCGGAACGGAACGATAGTTGGGACGAGTATAAACCAATAATTTACCACATGTAATTTCAAATGAAGCGCTTGTAAGGAAAGTGCTATAATAGAAGCTCAAAGATCATGATTTCACACGCGTACAAGAAAAAGTGTCAACAAAATTATGAGAATCAAATCAGTCTCCATTTTACATTGGGAATTATTTAAAATTAATATTTGTTTACTAGTTCCCGTTTCCCAGTTCAGTCGAGCCACTCGGAAGCCATACAATTGGGTCGGATTGATCTTCCTTCATCCCCTGTGACTCCTTAAAATAAAGCCTTCGAGAATCGAGTAACTCTAGTAAAAGATGGGGATCTTAATTGACAAATTACGTTTTACATGAGTTTAATAAAGGGGCAAGGATAACAATGTGCGTATGGGTGTACCTACGACCTATTAACCTTAAGTTACGAATACGATATCGATAATAGTGTTTACTCAGGTAGTATTGATTAGACGTATTAAGTGTATTATTATGTAGGTATTAGATATCTTGGGTGTATTAAGTGTATTAAGTGTTGTCTAGGTAGTGACAACAAATAGTTGCGGGGCTATTTGCCTCAACCAACTCATCGATTCAAACATAAAAGGAATAGTCGAAACATTGTATCACCAACCGGATGTATGATGCTTTGTTAATCTTTATACCTACTAGGTAGGTAGGCAGCTCAACATAATCGGACTTGCGTTTCACTCTATGCATCCCAGCTGAGTCCAACACAAAATATTATCTAACATTATGTGACTCCTTATTCATCGCTAAAAATTTTATTGCTATGGTCGGTTGCGAATAACTATTAGATATTATACATAGAACTTCCTCGTAACATATACTGTATTTTGCGCGCCAATTCCCTCCCTAAACATGCGCCAACCGCTCATGCCATAGAAATGATGCCAAAATTCGGAAAATATCCGAATAAGTAATGTACAAGAAAGTTGCAATGCATCTTTCGTTAACCCTAATATAAGACTAGGCCAACCGCCCATCCAAAATTTCGTTGCTGAATAGCGAAACATGGATACCTAACTTTTGAAAGGGACCGCACCTTCAGCACGAATCATCTCTCTTCTCGTCATTTCATCTCATTTCCTCGTAATTTTCATCATTTTGAGAATCAATCATGACATCCTTTTCAACGACCTGTCCGGCCTCCTCCATCGACCATCGCCGTCCTCATCAACCTTCTATCCACCGTGCCCAGCCCTATCATCACACCAATAAGACCCTCATACTTTCTGATAGAACAAAAGATACGCGACCTTGTTATCCATGAGTGAGGATTTACCAGCCCCGTATCCAGTGGCAGGTTTGGACTTTGGTGTGGAAGCGCCATTTAATACGCTTGTCCATTTCTTTCCAGACCCACTGGCTTGTTTCCATCCATCCTCTTCAGTTTCTCCATTTTCTTCTCCAATTGAAGCAAAAATGTTTCCTGACGATGAACTATCCTTCTTGTGAGCCTCCAAAGCAGCGGCCAAAACCTTTGGATCTTCTTCGCTTCCTCCTTCAGCTACATCTTCACTCCTTACACGCTTGATAACAGTATCGTCAAGTCTGATCCACTCCTTCCCATCTTGTCTTCTGACGTCTACAGTATAGTGTCCACCGCTGGCATTCTTACCGTGGTGATAGACAACGCCAATTAGACGATACTTTGGATAGCCATCATGAGCAAAAACACTACGCTTAGTTCTTGGGAAGACTTCCTTTGGTAATTCGAGTTCCAAAGGATATCCAACCTTCTTCCAAATCTTTTGTGTACCGCCAGTGTTGTCGTATTGGAAACGCTTCAAGTGCAAGATGAGTACAGGGGGTACTGTCTCAATGAATACTTGCTTTGTCGCGGTTACATTGGGACCCTTTGGAGACTTGAAATCGCCATGAAGGACCTCTGAATGTGTTAGGCCTTTCAAGGCATCAACGATGTTGTGGATATCCGGAGAACCGATATCCAGTTGTAGTGGCTGATATGGCTCAAGAGTAATGGAGTCTTTCAAGCCTGGTACACGCAATTCGGATCTTAAGCTACCACCAAAGATTTTAGTGACTGGCGAACCAGTAAGTATAGTTCCAGAGGATCTGGTAATAGCAGCTTTTTGTTTAGGTCCAACCTGTTGCCATACGTCATCAACAGATCCGCGTCGACTCGCAGTATCGCTGATAGGAGACGAAGGTACGTTCATGGGTGTGGTGACAGCCGAATTCTTGCTCGAGTCACTTGACTTCATGACATGTACACATTCATCATGAAGCCCTTCAAGTAAAAATCCAAGGAATTCTTCAGCGTCTTGTTGATGTCCTCTCTGTGGCATATGTTAGTAAAAACAAACTTGAAGGATACACTCAAACTAACCTGCATTGTGACAAATCTCGGTAGACGTCGCATAACATCGTAGACAAAATCTGGCGTGAAAGAATCTCCATATTGCTCAAGTTCTCCTTCCTTAAGTCTCATTTTGAGTTGCTCGGATGATTTTGCAGAATCAATAACTGAAAACTCCCGCATAAACATGATCCTTGTAGGTTGTTAGTGGCAATCACATAAAATCCATTGTTGGTACACTTACATGGCATCAATTAAAGGTGTTTGACTCTTGAAGCTATGCGCTGCTTTCTTGCTGACTTGATCTAGAAAGTCATAGAAAGGGGTACAGAAAACGAGAACTTGTAAAACCGAGTTCATATAGCACATGTTGCCGGTGTTCACGAGACCTCGAGGCTCAAGAAATGATATTTTGGAGTCCTTGGCTTCGGCCTTGAATGAACGCAATGCTTCAGCTAGTGATTCCGAATTATTTTTGCCGAATTCGGAGGATCCATTCTGTCCACCATTGACAGTGGTTGGAGCTGTAGGAGCGCCAGATGAACCAAAAAGGCCAGTCCAAGCTCTTGGTGTAGCCCATGCTTTGACAGGGGGAGGTGTTTCCTTGACTTCTTCAGTAGTAGGGCCATTGGCATCATTCTCATTTGTCACTTCGGATTTAGTCACTTCTGCCTCAGCTGCATCTTGGCCATTGGCATTTTGAGAATTCGTCGATGGTGTACTTTTCGGGTGAGATTTTGTAATGGCACGTATGGCAGGGACGGCAGGGACAGCAGGGACAGCAGGGACAGTAGCTCGCTGGGATTTTGTAGCCACTGGAATTACTTCTCCACCTGCAGGCAGAGACGAGGCTTTTGTAGAAGATGGAGTAGTTGGCACTGTAGATTCAGTGTCTTCTGATGGACCTTGGGTAGTAGTAGGTGTTTCAGGTGTAGGCTCTGAAGCTTCTTCAATGCTCGGCTTTGGTTCTGACAATGATTCTGACGTCTCCACACCCTTCTTCGACTCAATATCAATCTCCTTGTCTAGACTTGGAAGCTCCACAGGATTCGTAGATAACTCTGGACTCTGCTTTCTTTTCCGACGCCGTCTGGTCGGCCAGGGTGCAGTAGTGTTGGGGGATATCCAAGGCAGCTAGTTGTGATGTTAGCAATTGAGTAATGCATTTTTGAGAGTATGACATACAGGTGCCTGAAAAGGTATATAGTGTTTGGGAGCTGGAGGTGGAGACTGAGCAACAGGTTGTATTTGTGGAGTTGGGGGGGTGAGAGGTCCTGCAGAAAGGGTGTTGGACGATTGTGTTGAGAAGCTCGAGGGAGTTTGAGGTAGTGGAGGCGCAGGAGCTGGCTGGTAAGACGACGCAACTACTGGCGGGTGAGAGGCAGCGATAGCAGGAGATGGCTGAGGTCGAACGAAAGGTGGTGCTTGGGGTTGAAGCGGAGGTGGTGGTGGGTGAGTATAATGCGTCATCATTGGCGGAGGCGAGCGACCATAGTGTTGGTATGGGTTATACTGTTGAGTCAAGCCATTATTATAATATTGAGGAGGCAATGGTTGTGGATGGTAATAATTCGCGTTGTACGGGTGCATGTACCCATTGTACAGAGGTGCCGCCGGTGGATATGGTTGAGCTTGATGACTATAAGGTCTCCGTCTTCCTAGGTCTTGTTGCATACCTTGCCCTGCCGGCAGATGACGACCGTTCATCATGCCGGCTTGCTGAAGTTAGTTCTTTCCAAACCTACCTCGTCCAGGTTGGTTTGGATTGGCAGGAGCTGTCGCGCGAAACTGATATTGGCTCTTCGTTAGATGGGGGGGAGCTCTTTTGAGTATATTCTCCAAAGTACTAGCGCATTAAATAGAAAAGAGATCTCTAGACTTAAAAAGCGCGCGATGGCAGTACCTTCAAAGATAAATCTGCATAAATAAAGCTATTGATATAACTATTATTTAAATATATGATGTTGTGTTATACTGTTGGATTTGGGGTAGATAGATTTCCGAAGTCCTCCAAAATTATGGAGATCAAAAAAGAAGATGACTGAGCCAAAAAAGTGAAAGCCTTGCCAAGACTTTTTGCCCCCAAACAAACCATAGAGGAGTGAGTGTATGTAAGTTTTACCTATGTATTGTACGCCGACGAGAATGATATAAGAAATGAATGAATCATTTCATATCACACATGAGGTGGAAATGCACATGGCCTTTCTAACTAAAAAAAATGTACCTAGGTAATGCTTTGAAGTGAGTTAAGATATATCTTCATACATTTGAATCTTCTTCATGGTCTCAAACATACCCACCCATACCTACCTACCTACCTTAAAGGGAATGGGGGGTTAGAGCTTCCGCACTATATCCATAATGCATCTAATTGAATTATTACATCTAAAGGGATATTTTGTATCCAATTTAAGATCTTGAATCTATAAATAGAATAGATTAAAAACTATATTTATTTCACTTTCTAAATTTAAATCAAAATAATCTCAATTCAAGAAATTACCTTAGATTTAAAACTTTAAATCTAATTTCGAAACTAAATCCCTTCATATCTCTATATTCTTCTCAAATTATCTAATCAACTTTCAATTGCTATACAACCTTCATAAAGGAATATATAAAATTTATATTAAACTAGTAATATTTATTCGCTATAACTATACAACTTCAAAACCATTATTTAATTAATTCGAATTCTGTTGGGTTCACTTAGTAAGGGGTGTATATACAAAAAGCATAACGTGTTTTATCACCGAGTGGATCATATCACCGAATGGATCACTCAATTTACATACAAAATTCGTCTGTGTGTAACCGTGCACTTTCTTTATTTGTTAATAGAATCTTTTAAAATTTTAATATATAAAATCTGATTAAAAGTGTATTATGAAGATCTAATTTTTTTTCGAATATTCAAATCAGTATAAGAATTATTATAGAAATAGTTTTTTTGTAACGAAAATCGTGACATTTTCGAGTTTTTATCGAATTTAATAAAGATATTTATATAAAAACTAAATTTCTAAAAAACTAAATTATTATTATTATTTTAAATCTTTCAATTTTCAGAAATAATGATTGGTTATTAAAATAAGAATATTTAAAAATAGTTAATTTTGATGTATTTTCAAATAATCCATTCGATGATATGATCCACTCGATGATAAAACACGTTATAGGGTTAAAATGGTATTGAATTAATGTCTGCCCCCTTCGTATGAAGGGGGCATTGCTAAGCTATATACACGTTCTACCCCACATACGCACTTCGTGCGAAAGTGAGGTTAGAACGTGATCTAGTCACGTGTTCCAACAAATTCAGAATTTATTGAATTAACTAAAGTTTATCTCTAATAATGTTAAGGACCTTATAAAAAGGGAAGGGATATAATATATTATATACAATAAATAATTAATTGAATTTTCTATATAATTACAAATAACCTCAAGTTATAGAATGAGTTAATATTGAAACATTCATTATATATTCAATTTAATATTTTGTATCCAATTCACCTTCTATATTTAATTTAAATTTATTTCTAATTCAATTTATATAATACAATACTCTGATTTAAAGAAAATTAGATTTAGTTATTAAATTAGATTTATAACCAATAAAACATAGAAGCTTTAACCCTCATATTACTCCTAGGTACTCTAGCTATCTGTGAGTACATAAGTACAGGCTGGTATGACGAACGATCTAATTGCGTCTTATGTCTCTAATGTTTCCCTATAAGATTACCGATAACATTGAGGGAACTTTCAAATCGCCCCTCATCCTCATTAAGTACTACCTAGCTCGTAGGTAATCTGGAGTGACTCTTCCTGTCCTCTATCAATAACGTTCTTGTGGCGCCTGAAATCTTCTCCAAAATCAACCTACCTGGATCTTTTTACCTTTCATATTAGAGTTACTTCGTCTTATTAGTTTGCCCATCCTTACTATCTCATTCTTTTTGTTCAATCGTTCTACTCCAGCTCTGTATTTCATACTTTTCGACCACAGCTTTACACCCGATTGTCTTATCCGAGGGACCGACGATTATCAGATCGGATGTGATCGAGAACATTGAAAAGTGCAACAAATCTATCAAGCAACCAGACACCACCATAGGACATATGAAGATACACCACTTATCATCTGATACTTCCCTATCTACACGTTCAATCAAATTCCCAGCCTGAGAGACCATTCGATTATCAAGCCTGGATTGGGATATTGAGAAGTCTCTATATCTAAAGACTTTGAACTATGAACCCCGTTCAGCAAAGCGCGTCATCGCCTGGTGGAAAATCTCTCAGTACCGCACATAATCCCACTCAACAACAACAGAGTCAAATCACATCTCCAAGTTTTGAGTCAAATACAAGGCGCTCTGGTGGTCAATCAAGTGGTATATCTGCGGCTGCTAGAAACAACCAAAGTCAACGAAAACAACATAGAAATTCCAAGAAACCTAGGCTCGCGGATGAGGATGCTATGGCGGAATCCGTAAGTCGCACATTTCTTAACCTTCCCATTATTTGCAACCCTGTTCCAGTGGTAGATTGCAAGCAATTGGCACAGTACAAAATATCAGCTCATTGCAGATGATTAGAATGTTTCATTCTCATAAGCAGATTACAGACAATCAGTGGTGCTAACACTGCTAGGCGGCTATGAGAAATGCCAATAGTCGAAGAGGACAAACATCAATTACACATCTTATGAGTTTCGCTCTTCCACCTAGGCCACAGGATTATCGAAACACAATCGCAAGAGGAACAAGACGTGGAAATATATATGGAATTGGATCTGGCCATCATTCTAGTGATAAAGCTAGGTATATTCACGCAAATTATCGGTTTATTGTCAGGCCAAATGGAGATTACAAGCAGCAGGCTCTGTTCGCAGACCAGCCTTTAGACTGGAATGATGTTCTTCAAATTCTCGCATCTGCCGAATCACAAGACACATCATGCCCAATCTGTCTCTCGCATCCTGTAGCTCCTCGAATGGCAAAATGCGGACACATTTTTTGTCTGCCATGTCTTATTCGCTACATGCACTCAACTGACGACACAAATCCTCTACCGGAGAAAAAGGCTCGATGGAAGGCATGTCCAATCTGTTGGGATACTATCTATAGCTCAGAAACGAGACCCGTCAGATGGTATATTGGACAAGAAGGGCCGGCCCCTCGTGAAGGAGAAGATGTTGTATTACGATTAGTTATGCGACAACCTGGTAGCACTTTGGCACTGCCAAGAGATGGTGCAGATGTACTCGATAAATCGGAAGATATTCCATGGTATTTCGCTGCCGAGGTTACGGATTACGCTCGAATCATGAAAGGAAGTGAGGAATATATGATGGAACAATTTGGATTGGAAATTGAGGCATTGAAACAACAAGAGAATGAGGATGAATTGATGTTTGGAGAAGAACCCGAGTGGACTCGGAAAGCGGTCAATTCTGTAAACGATGCGAAGGAGAAAGTAAAAGGCATTGGCGGACCGCCACCTCCACCAAGTCAGCCAACAGAGAAGAAGCCCAAAAGGCAACCTATACAGTTCAATCCTGTCGATGAAAATTCTCCAGAGATGTACTATGTCCAGCAAACCTCAACGCTATCTCCATCGGCTGTTCCTTTCCAATTGGATTCGACAGTGACTCCACCACTACCTTCGTCCAATCCTGTTCCGATCTCAGATCCTTCACAATCCCATTCAGGGAGCATCCAACAAAACGACAGGCAATTACGTCCAAAGAATGCCCAAATAAACGAGAGACATTCAGATGCCCCATATTTATTTTATCAAGCTCTTCTTCATTATTATCTCGCTCCCCTCGATATCAGAATTCTCAAATCAGCTTTTGGAAATTTTGCATCATTTCCTTCAACATTACTTCCCCGCGTCGAACGAGTATCTACTCATGTGATGGATGATGAATTGAGAAAAAGAACCAAGTATTTAGCACATTTGCCATTTGGCTGCGAAGTAGGATTTTTGGAATGCAATTGGACTGATGTCGTTCAACCGGAAATCTTGAATCAGTTCAAAGAGGATATTGAGCGACGAAGAAAACGTAATAGGGACAAGGAGGTTCGAGAGGAGAAAGATAGACAGCGTGCCGAAAAAGCAGAGGATAATGCACGTTGGGCCACGGCTAGACAGAAGCAACCCGAAATATCCCCGGCAAACTATTCCGACATCGATTACACCCAGCTCGCATCAGCATCTATTGACCCGATCGATGCATCACCTCCTTGGACTTCACGTCAAGGCTCTTCTTTCGGAGCATTGGCTTCACCATCTACGAGCCCTCCTGCGCCAAGAACTGTTTGGGGAACGACACTGGTAACACCATCTTCGCCTGATCTTCATCCTCAGTACAATAGTAATGCGGATGATGGTTGGCTACCGGGTTGGGAACAAGAGCTTCAAGCAGAGAATGATGCATTGATTGCTCAAATTCAGGCGGCGTCCTTGAATGGAGAAAGTAGTTCAAGTGCTACACCTCCACCAGCACCTCAAGGGAAGAAGAAAAAAGGTAAGAAAATTACATTAATGAGTACAGCAGCTAGAAGAGCTGCATGATTGTTCGCGAAGATTGGAAGTCTGTATTTTTTCGAAGAATTTGGCGTTCATAGTGATATCACTACAGAGACACGATGCAATATATTCATTTTCAATGTTCAACAACATGCAGAATAATGCAGGGTTTCCCATAGTCTGGATTGTATTCTGACAATGAAAATCATTTCTTTCTGAATTCCAATCGCCCGGTATCTTAAGGCCATTCAAACATCGGAGATCTTCAAAGCAGTCAAGTACCGCAACATTCAACCATCTGAATTATCCAAATGAACTCACTTAATACATTGGATTATTTTCAAGGACCTTCCTTTAAAGCTCACATCTAGTCTGCCAATCTCGATTATTGGAAACCCACACAACATGATGTTATGCAAGTCTGGTCTCATTCTTCATATTTTGTACGGACGAAAAGGATGCTAGAAGTAAGTTCAATCTCTATCAAGTGTTATGAGTGGCGTTTTGGAGGGTGTAACAGCTTCCTGGCTTGATGCCAAATACCATGGTAACACAGTGATCTGCACCTATTCCGGTATAGTTCAACCGTCACAAGTAACACCCTGATCTTTCATTCTTCTAGCTACTTCCGTCAACGAACCATACGAGCTGAAATCTTTTTGTTGGAATCTTTACTTCCAAGCTAAAGAGGGGTCAAGATATCCCACTTGGATGTCTGTGTCGCTTAACAAACATCCCACGTCTTCATAACAACTCAACAACACGATATCTTTCTGAATTTCTCATGTTCAATATTGACTTCGGCGGTTTTATATGACCGAGTGGTCTGCCATACATTACATATCAATTGATTCAACAATTCCTTATGTGATGCAATGCACGGCCCGTACCGCGATAGGAAAACTTCCTGCAGCTAAAGTCTCGGCGCAGATCATTGTATCAATCAACAAGTTGAATAGTCCTATCAACTATTTTTATCACCATCTACCATTATGTCAACAAAGATATACGATATCTTTGAGCAACATGGGAAAGTTCAATCCTCTTATCACTCATTGGAATTTTTATTATCCTACTCCACTATCTATCTAACTATCTTTACGAATTGTTCTCGCGAGCAACGTTACGACAATATTTCTAATGCTCTCGATTCTTTAGAATTTCTTCGTAGATACCGGGACGTTCCGGATTGTTTCTATTTGTACGTTTATTTCTATTTCTTCAATGCTTACGGAACGGGGACCCTGGAGCTTGTAAATCCGAACGTTTCGCGGGACGTTTTACGATGTAACCTCAAAGTCGGTCGGTGTTGAAAGTCCGGTAAGATAGATTCGCTTAAGTCAGTCATCATCAGCCACGTTTACACCCCTCACATCTTCACATCATTACCATGCATTCAATATTATCATTATTGTAGATAGGCTATGCTCTAGAACGATATAGTCGGACACCCATCTTATTTTAGGATTTGCAGAGCATTTATTGAGTACGATTGAGATGCACTTACGTTTCATTTTCAGTTCCTAGTACTATACATATGCAGGTCCATCAATATCATCCGAATAACCTATCGGATAGTGTTCGATGCCGAGATAATCAAATGTGGAAACACTTTTCCATGCTGTCAAATACCCTACTCAATACGAGATATATTACTAGGTGCCAATGAGACACAGCTACGCAAAACCGAGTCCATGGGCTGAAAATAATCTTCAGCATGCTATGTGGATTTGCAGAATTACTTTACTTGATTACCAGTGCGAATAAACCCCGCGGAATTGATTCGCTATCGTTTATCAAAATTCATGAATAATCGTAGGTTGGAAACTTCCACGCCACATTCAGTATGCGAGCTGGAATTTGAGGTCAACATGTGTATGGCTTCGATCTAACATACCTACGTCATCCTGCTCTTTTCCCCTCTCAATTTCACATGTCCAAATGTGAAAAGATCATGGAATCATGTAATTGATTCTGTCATCGCTAGTGCAAGTTAACCACGATTTCGGAACCCGCCTCTGAACGCCCTCTGGTCTTGATATCGTTGAGGAAATATTTTAATGATACGAGGCTCTCGTGCTTCACAGCGTGAGTTCCAATCGGCCCGTGCTTTCACCTGTCAGGCTATCGTATAGAGTGGGAAGACACGAACTGCATATTCATGCATCTTACTGTGTTGCGTGGAGGAGGCGTCTAGAATGTATGTAAAGAACAAGGCTAGGTCCTTGTATAATCATGTTATGTCGTACTACTCACAAAGAGTGGGACGAAAGTTCATTCTTGATTCAACGTTGCTTGATATTTTGGTTTGGTAATGGTGCTGAGGGGCAGAGGTGAGATGGGGTGAGATAAGATGTGAGAACTATATATATTGGTGTTGGCTCTATGTTTTGAGCTTTCGAATATCCTCATCATACAATTACACCTTATATCCAACTGCAGTTTTATTCGATCACCACAACAACTGCTGCACAGAACAATTCGGACTCAAACATCAATATCACTATCATCCAAACAATCATCTCATACTATATCATTGTCCAAGTTCAATCAAAATGCTCTATACAGTTCGTCTCCATCCTCCCCCATTTCAATCCATGCATACTAACAATCTTCAGACCATTCTCCCTCTCACTCTCCTCACCGCCGTCCTCGCCTCCCCGGTACCCGTCCCTGCCTCTATTTCCCCAACCTCCACCTGCTCCACCCTCATCACCAAACTTGATTACTACCAAGGCTACCAATCCCCATCCCAATGCGGCATCAATGTTTTCTCAGGCAACATCACCGCTGGTGTTTGCGTCAATATTCTAACTCAAGGCATCATGCTTTTTCCGGCTGATGTGGATTGCACCTATAGTATCTGGAAAGGAGTCACCGATTGTAGTGGTGGTGTTACTCAGACTTTTGATTTGGGAGTCGCGCAACAGGGTGTGCAGAGTGTGGGAACTTGTGTTGGAACAGGGGTTATGGATGGAGGGAGATTTTATCATGCTAGTGGATTTTTGAGTTGTGGATGCAACTAGGCACCTCTATCTGGATATGCATAGGATTTGGAAGACTGGGTCAACGGCGGAAGACAAGATGTGCTTTTATGAATCATGAACGAAGGACTGATTTCGGATGCATGAAATGATGGGATTTGTTAATGCTGGTTATGATTGATGGGCGGATTTTCGATGTCTCCTTGCGCTTGCCTGGGATGGATTGATGGAGTTACAACTATAGACAAAAGTGAATGCTACGAATGGAACTTCTTTGCTTGCTTTCAGCATACACAATTATCCCGTGGACCAAATTGCCGTTGTCATTTATCTTTGTATGTAAATCTTTTAGGGTCAAATTAAGTTGAGTTTGCACACTGTCGCACATCTTTTTCTCGTGATTTTCATGAGTTTTCTCGAGTCTTCTACCTGTGATGTTCAATCAAATAAAAAATCGTTCACAACTAGTCTGTCTCCACAGCAGTGGTTCCAGGAGGGTCAGCGGGGCATCATGGCGCCTGAAGTTTGGAATAGCTTGATTTACTCTATCTTCTATGAAATGTGACAGACTGAATAATTATTCTCCTTCCTTTCGATTGTTCCGAATCATGTATTTGTGTGAGATGATCTTATTTCAATGTCCATCTTGAGTTCTAAGTAAACACATGACTCGTGAATAATATACATGTCTTGTGCGCTACTTCATCCATCTTCCTCTAGCAAAGAAGTTAGGGAAAGTTTCTATTCCATCTATTGCCAACGCGCATGTGCAGGGCCTATGTAAGAATCCAGCTTAGGGACACGAGGGGATATAAATGCTACTCCACATTTCAACAAGACTTGTACCCCCACATCCCACTCTCCAACTCTAGTGTTCTCCCTACCGCTCGCCCAATTTTTGGCAACGTCTCAGACTCTCAGTACCTATCTAGAGATAATTAGCCGATCTAGCCAATCTCTACCAAGCTCGCGCGTAACCTTCCTCAATTAATTGACGGATAAACAAACATTTATCTAATCGACACATAATGATGCAAGCAACCAAGAATGTTTGTCGGAAAAAGGCGGGGTTGGAAATCTGGGGTCTTGAGATTCTCCCCCAGTCGGGACTTCAGGATACCCCGCGGGGACGCTCCATATGTTAGCTTCGTATGTTTATCACCCCTAAGTATCTCACATAATACATGGGGAATTACTCAATTTATATGATTTTCAATACTAATTACCGACTACATCGCCTTTGTTTAACCGCTCGCTCATTGTCGAGTTTTCAACGCCGATGAGGTGGAGACGAGGATTGATTCATCGCGCGTCTTTTGCGTTCTACTTAATTCTCGGTACCACTACATAATTTGTCTCGAAAAGTCACACGTCGAAGGGCTTCTCACTTTTTACCGTTTCCCTTCTTCTTCTCCAGGAGATTAAGATAGAGGGATAACAGAACCATGGACCAAAACAAACAAGGAGAGGGGGAAGTAACTCATCTCGAGGGTCCTTCAATTCAACAAGGGAATCACCAATTCGACACCCTTTCTCCGCAATCTTCATTACCACCATGGAAGCCATCGCAAAGGAAGCAGCCAGAGGGCGATACAGCCCTTGCTTTATTTCAAGATACAGAACAATTGCATCAAGCGATTGATCCTGTTGAAGAGAGGAAATTGATTAAGAAAATCGATATGGTCATTTTACCTTGTTTAGCTGTCTGCTATATGTTCTATTATGTATGTTTATTTTTCCACCCTCAAACTCTGCTTTTCTTCTTTTCCCCCCAATAATAAGAACAATCGCTAACACGAATCAGATCGATAAAACCACCCTTTCATACGCCGCCATCTTTGGTATAAAAGATGACCTTCATCTCGAAGGGACAAAATACTCCTGGCTTTCAAGTATCTTCTATTTTGGCTGGCTCGCCTGGGCCTTTCCCACCAATTATTTGATGCAGAAGTTTCCGGTCGCGAAATACCTCGCTTTTAATATCTTCATGTGGGGCGCTCTTCTTATGTGTCAGGGTATGATTTCCTTTTCCTTCTACATTTGAGGCTGGAGCTCACTCCCTCGTGATTCATATCACTAAACTTCAACAGCCGCCGCACGCAACTTCACCGAACTCGCCGTTCTCCGCGCCCTTTCCGGTGCCGCAGAAGGCTGTAGTGATTCTTCCTTCATGATCATTACATCCATGTGGTACACGCGACGTGAGCAACCCATCCGAATCGGCCTCTGGTATTCCGCCAACGGTGTGGGAATTGCACTCGGAGGGCTCATCGGTTACGGGATCGGAAATATCCGCGGGTCTTTAGCGTCATGGAGATATGAGTTTTTGATCGTCGGAGCTTGTTGTTGTATTTGGGGAATTGTCTTGTGGCTCTTCTTGCCCGACAGTCCTGTTACGGCAAAGGTGTTGAGTATTGATGAGAAGCGGATGGCGGTGGAGAGATTAAGGGAAAATCAAACGGGAGTGGAAAATAAAACTTTCAAATGGAAACAGGTAAAAGAATGGGCGGGAGATTATAAAACTTATTTGTTCTTCTTGATTGGACTTATGGCGAATATCCCGAATGGAGGAATTAGCAATTTTGGTACCTTGATCATCAAAGGGTTTGGATATTCAACTTGTAAGTTTCCCCTTCTTTTTTTTTGTTCGTTATCCTTGCGACTGTCGTCAAAAACCACAAATGAATATATGAATCACAACTAACAGATAACAGTGATAACAACCATCATGCAAATCCCCTACGGTGTTCTCATTGCCCTCAGC
The DNA here is from genome assembly GCA_004786125.1 of Botrytis tulipae. Lineage (NCBI taxonomy): Eukaryota > Fungi > Ascomycota > Leotiomycetes > Helotiales > Sclerotiniaceae > Botrytis > Botrytis tulipae. The sequence continues at coordinate 204,124 of PQXH01000026.1, forward strand.
ATTCTCCTCTGCGTCTTCCTCAACGATCGCTTACCTCCCAATAACCGCTGTATCATGATCCTCATCTTTCTCCTCCCCAACATCACTGGCGCATTCGGACTTCAATTTCTGCCTCAGACTCACCAGGTTCCTCGTCTCATAATGTACTACCTAACCGGGCCCTACAATGCCTCTTTCGTATTGTTACTCTCAGTACTGTCGGCGAATACCGCGGGCCATACAAAGAAAGTCCTCACGAACGCGACACTTTTTGTAGGTCTTTGCGTGGGGAATATTTCCGGTCCGTTCTTTTATAAGAATTCTCAGGCTCCGAAATATCAATTGGGAATATGGAGTATGATTGTGGCGCATTTGGCGGAAGCCGTGTTGATTATTATTTTGAGATTTTTGTTAAAGAGAGAAAATGAGAAGAGAGATTTGCAACAGGGAATTGATGTGGTGAGTGGTGTGAGAGAGGGGCGGGGAGATGAATTTGCGGATGGGGATGAGGAGGAAAGGAGAAGGAGGAATTTGGATGATACTGCTTTTGCAGACTTGACAGATAGGGAGAATGAGAATTTTAGGTATATCTTTTAATGGTTAGATCTTGATGGGGTGGATTTGAAGAGGGGTAAAGGGGACTGGTGACAGGTTCCAGAATATCCGTGGATTGGATAAAAATGCATATATGAGCATCAAGGTATTATAGAAATGGTGAATTTACAACATTTAGAATAAGACGTCATAAATCAATGAATCGATAATTCAATTCTCATATTCGTGAAATTCCAGACTAGGAATTTCAAAATGATCATTCTGTATTGTGTATAGCCTACCCGCTCTACAATTTTGGCATGGGCTTATAACGAGGAAGAAACAATAAATCATCTTTAAATTTGAAATCAAATAAGATGTTTGACGGCGCACAAAAATGAAGTGTGAGATTGAACTACAATACACATAAGCACTCGACAATAAAATTAAAAAAACAAAGAACATCCCTCATCCGTCCCTCCCCCTCCTTCCCCGAATGCCCAGATATCAACCCCTCATAAAACCCCAAACGAAAGACCACCGGTAGCTTGTAAGTCCCCCCTCTTTCTCTTTCTCAAATCATCGCTCCGCTCAAAAGTTTTTCATAGACAACAAAAGGTTTCCCATCATCCAGTCATGCGGTCGGTGGTAAGCCAGGTTTTCGTCTGGAGTCTGGTTGCGCGTCTCACCTTCGGACATTCTGGTGATATTGAATCAATGTTTGCATCTTAGAATGATGCTTCTAGGACCTGGATATAATCCTGCAGAATCTTCTTCCGAGGTGAATGAATGTACAGGCAATCCCTTTCAGAAGATTCAAGGAGGCCGTCGGTTGAACATCTTACCTCCTCTAGATTCCCAGTCGCTCGAGGTATTTCGTAAATCTATCTCACGAACCCTTCACTGACGGGAACAGGTAAATATATACATAGCCATACAGGGCATCACGTTACCGCAACAAAGAGATATTTGTTGCACGTCTTACCTTCGAAATTTCCGGAGAAGTGCCAGAATAAAATTGAAAAGGGGTATGTGTTTCTTGTGTCTGTCTTACCCGAGTGCTCTTTCCAAGGAGTTTAAATATCAGCGTACCCAATCGTATCCAGCGCTTCTCATCACTACAACTAAAGGAATATTTGTTGCACATCTCATCCGAGAATCCGGTTTATGAATGAAAGTCAATAGCCACAACTGCTTCTCTTTTACATCTTATTTCCGAACTTTCCGAAAAGAATCTTAGTATATGGAAAGGGTAAACACCGGACAGCAACTAGAGGACTTGATAGATATTTTGTTGCATGTCGCATTCCCGAGCCTTCCGGCTGCAGTTGCTTTGAAGAATGTTCAATCCTTCAAAACCATTTGTTGCATATCGCATTCCGGATTTCCCGGGCATAGTAGAGCATATTAGAAAAGTATATATGATATGATATGGTGAAGATTTATTGTACATCCCATCTTCCGAGAGTTCCGGTAGTTTGAGGATATATATAGAGCAAGAAGAAATAGATTATGCTGGACAAAACAAAAGTCATAGTCCATTTCAACAGAGATGACACGATTATCTGCGGATGGAAGATTCTTTCAACGAATGTTCTCACTGTCGATCAACCACTTTCGTTGACATAGATCACGTGAACATGTACTATTCATATCATACGGCTAGGGATTTTGAGCACTACTCATTGTCTATTCACGTCCGAACTTGAGCCACCGAAACGCACGCTTTAATAAGGCGATGTTTCGAAGATAAGATGACTCGACATCTTGAGGTTTTGCAACATTGATAGAAAGCTTGAATAGCTTCATCAAAACCTAAGCCGAAATATTTGTCTGGACTTTGCGTTTTGTCTCGGTTCTCGATTCTGTAACCATCAAAGCAGCACCCCTCCAGCAAAAAAGAAAAGAGATCAGCCAAGAACGCGGGGCATTGACATTATAGATTGACAATGGGGTACCGGTCTCGAGCCGGGACATGTCGTTCGTGATACCGAATTACGAAATTAGCCAATTGATCGACACGTAGCGTTGCGACGATTCTTCCACAGATGGCTTGGAATCAAGGCGAAATCTGAATCTGAGTACTAATGTATGAGATGAAAACTCTTCCTTATCCGCATATTGCAGTGGCAATAAAGCACAGAGCTAAGAAGGTATGCAGATGTGCTTTGATCCTTTAAGACCTTAAATATCTTGGGCCACGGCAGAAGAAAGGTAGTCTCGAGGGAGTATTTGAGGTCGAAAAGTCTGATGTTAGGGTTGCCAAGGGTTGTTCGGCGTAAGACCATCTTTGCGCGAATAGGTGTATTGAGTTATTAGTCAGATCAACTGTACGATAGGGCGTAGAAAGTTATTCACGGGTTGGAGAATTTCATACCTTCCATACTCGAGTCAAATTTTCCATTGAAAGAACGAGAAATCATTCTGTAGAATGGTAGTCAATCACATTCTGCTGCAGAGGCTTATTAATCATTTGGTAGTAAACAAACGATCCAAAAATAAATCATCTCATCTCATTGTACTCGAGCACGTGTCGAGGAAGCCAATTTTGAACATTTTATGCTATGCGTTCATCTCACATTCACATTTATAGATTATCCATCAAACTATCGATGTCGTCGTAATCAAATTCAATCACATCCATGTATGGTAGCAGATCATAAATCTCTACGGAGTATGCTTGTCTAACTTCTCACTTGACATGGCTTCCAGGGGGAGTTCCATGTCGCTCCCTAGGTAAGCTTCCCTTGGAAATCCCTGGCCAGAACCAGGTCAAAACTGTGGAATCGCCGGTAAACTAATAAATACATGTATCCATAGTACCAAGAAAACAATGGTTGATTCATCAATCAATGATGAACGGGATCTAGAAGCAGTGGTAAAGGAGGTCTGGACTATTTTAGAAATTCTCGATTACCGCTTCCGAGTCCTAACTCCCAGTATTGAGATTCTCGAATGCAAAGAAATGAATATCATACAATACAATAGAAATTGTGAGGGTTTATCATCCATGTAATATGATGGGAATAGAAGAGGCGAAATGAAGGGGGTTACATAGCCTTTTATATATCGTTGTATTTTGACATGTAGAATCCTGTCTGTGATTTCTCAAGATGAACGTGATTTGAAAGTGTCCCAGAAAAAGATTTGACAGAGGAAAGCAAAGCAAAGCAAAGTAAAAATAGAAATCAATGACGACGCAAGTTAGCTAAGTAAGTAGCTACCATTCATTCATTGAGTTATCATTGGAAAGTAAAAGGAATGGAATGAATCAAATACAATAAATCAACACATTTGTTTTATACGTTGGAAATAAGATGTGAGCCTGTACATCTAGGGAGTACCAAGAAAGCTTGAGGGATGATTTATTTACCTACCCAGTAGTATTGATAAGATACGTTTGAATGTCTACAAAGTACGTAGTAATGATTACCTACCGGTATCTGTGTGTACGTATGATTTGCTGCTTATGGATACGAAGCAATCGATCAAATATTGATGAGCACGTTGTTGGTGCTCTCTTTGGCTATAACTTGGATGGCATGCTTCTATTTTAAGCTTTCCTTTCCTTTCCTATACGAAAAGACGAGCATATAGGTATGAAGTCAATCTTCACACTACTCATGCAACCAGAAAGTATACAACTCCGATGCTAGATGTATATACCACAAAATGGTAAACTACAAGAGGACTAACCTGGTTTTCATAACACCAGAGTTGTATACTTTCTGACCGCACGAGTACGTGGATGTTGGAGTTGGAGTAGAGGATGAAAATATCCCATTACAATTGGATCATCGATCATGAAGCAATGAGGATTGTAGGAGGGCGGCGATGAAGGCCAAAAATACGTATTACTCTCTGTATCTGTAGGTCTGTGTAGGCTTTGGATGGTAATCATCCTGGTCTTCCTTCCCCTAATGTTAACACGTACTTACCTGTACTTATTCGGTACACACCAACATGATTATCAGAGCCACCATCAAATGTCGCCCAATGGCACTCATTGCCTGAGAGAGATGAAGCAGTCAACGCAAAACTAATGCAGGTCCCAAAGCATGTAAAATAGTAAGTACATGATAGAATTGGATTGGTCAGAGTGTCGGTACGGGTGTAAGAACGGAAATGTTTCTCCTTTTTGAGCCATTTTTAACTTGGCACGATTCGTTTCTTTTTTGCCCCAGATGTCCAAGAAACCGGCAGGAGAATTTCCTACTTGGCATCGATCGTGTTTGCTAACTTTACTGTACGAGGTATTGAGGTCTGCACTCATTCTTTTCATTTGATTTAATACAGAAGAGGAAATACATAGAGAATTAATCCCCTGAGGGATCAAACTTGATTGGAGGATGGGAAATAAATAATGGACCACAATCGGAAGAAGTGGCTCTTGCTTATCCTGGCCCAGGCCCTGGCAGCCACTTTACTAGGTTACCCGTGGACCTGTCAGGTACGATGTAATTTTGTATGGTTCGTCCAACCACATAACGAAGCAGCCAACCAACCAACCAACCAACCTTGGTAATAAAGACTTCTTCGAGACCTCCACCATCCACCATCCACCCTCCACCATCCACCCTCCACCCTCCACCATCCACTCACCATGTCCCCTGCTCTTTCCCCTTACTGCTTGTTCAATCCTCAATCCCCTCCCTCCTTCCCTTTCCCCCCAGTTTTTCCTTACAAGGTTGATTCCCCAATAAATAATAATATGTAATTGAAGCTTTCTCTCTCTTCCTTCTATTCCATTCCAGATCTCTCTCATTCCTCCTTCTTTAAGATCCTTAAACACTCTTTAGACTCTAGATCTTTCCTCAATCACTCCAAGTCTCTCTTCAAGGTTGATAGTTGCTAGGTATTCCTTCTTAATTCACTACCACCTCCAAACTCAATTCCACACCACTCGTTATCCTCCGTCGACTTTTACTTCTTCGACACTCGCTCACTCACTCATCATAATCAAATCACTTGTTCGACTTATACTCTCTTAATTGTGGAATTCATCATCCAGTTTATAACAACATCATACGTCTCGCTCGATTAACATTTCAAAATCAAACAATCAAACAAACAATATCATAATAATTCATCATGCTCTCCAAGACTCTTTTCGCCGTTGCGGCTTCGCTTTCCACTGCAAGTGCTGTTAGCCAAGGTTTCAACTATGGTTCAACAAACGCAGACGGTTCTTACAGAGTTCAATCTGATTTCCAAGATGCTTTCGAGACTGCCAACTCTCTCGTTGGTACCTCTGGTTTCACTTCTGCTAGATTATATACTATGCTCGTAAGCTGTTGGAAATACTCCTCACATTTTTCTCCATGCTAACAACCTTTAAAGCAAGGTGACACTACCGAACCAACTTCAGCTATTCCAGCTGCTATTGCCTCAGACACAACTCTTCTCCTTGGTTTATGGGCTTCTGGTGGAGCTGCCGGTGTTACTGCTGAGATCAACGCTCTCAAGGCTGCCATTACAAAATATGGTACCGCTTTCACTAGCCGAGTCGTTGGTATCTCTGTAGGATCCGAAGATTTGTACAGAAACTCCCCAACTGGTATCGCTGCCAAATCTGGCTATGGTGCCAACCCAGCCGACCTTGTCGACTATATCAAACAAGTTAGAGAAGCAATTGCCGGTACTGGTTTGAGTGGAGCTTCCATTGGACATGTTGACACCTGGACCGCCTGGGTCAACGGATCCAACAGTGCTGTCGCAGAGGCCCTTGACTGGGTTGGAATGGATGCGTAAGTTTAGCAAGCAGCCTGTCCATCTCTTGTTTCACAACTAACATATTATTTAGTTACCCATACTTCCAAGATACTGAGGCAAATGGAGTCAGTGAAGGAAAGTCTCTCTTCAACTCCGCTTTAGCCGCTACACAATCTGCTACTGGAAAGACCGTTTGGGTTACTGAGACCGGATGGCCTGTTACTGGTGCTACTGCTGGTGATGGAGTTGCAAGTGCTGATAACGCCAAGACATACTGGGATGATGTTGGATGCCCTAACTTCGGAAAGATCAACATGTACTGGTACACTCTTCAAGATCAAAACGCTGCCTCATCCGTTACTCCATCCTTCGGTATTGTTGGTAGCACTTTGAGCACCACCCCATTGTTCGATCTCAGCTGTTCCAACACTACATCAAGCTCCTCATCAACTGCTTCTTCCCAAGCTACCAGTGGTATTGCAGCTGTTGCTACTGGAGGATCTGTCGCCTCTGCTGGCTCTGGTCTTTCTCCTACCGGTATGGGTGCTGGTATCTCTGCTGTTGCAGGTGCCGCTTCCCCAAGTGGTACAGGTTCAGCCGGTGGTTCCCCAGCTGGTGGATCAAATAACGGTACCTACACTGCCTCTACCCTCAAGTCCTCAGCTGGATCAAGTGCTACTGGAACATCCACTTCAGGATCCGGTTCATCTGGTTCATCTTCAGGATCTGCCTCTGGATCATCATCCTCTTCCCCATCTGAATCCACCGGTGGTGCAGCATCCCTTACCGGATCTGTTGCACTTGCCCTTGGAGCCGTCTTTGCCGTTGCAGCTGCCTTGTAAATGAAATAGGTTGTGTTTATGGGAAGAACGCGTGGTTTGCATTACATGGGTAGCATTAAAATTGGGGTCTTATGGTATTATAGCTTTTGCTTTTTCTTTTGCGGCATTTTTTGGTGGTAAAGTAATACCACGATGACCGGTCTTCATAGATGGAGTTTTTAAATTAAACAAGCATGAATTACAGTGGATGGATTCATTGTCACAATAGACAACGGGACATTCCTTCTTTTACAAACAATGAAAAAGTATTGAACTTATATTTTCTTGACAGTTGATGTGACTTGAGAAGTGATTTTTATGTTGTAATGACAACGCTATCTATCTGTACAATTTTGAGAAACATTCTTGACGCGGAGAGGTTGAATAAGATTCTACATTCTGTATCACCCTTCACCCGTTTACTCAAAGAGCGCTTGAAAACTCGACCGTTTCATTGATGATGAAGGCCACGGTATTTGATCCCATTCATGGATGTAGATGAGGTGTCGTCATAATCTACATGTCCACATTCCTTGCACTCACGATGGTGAAACGTGGGAGAGGTAGAATAGGAAGTGGAAGTGGAATGCAGGAATAGGAATGCGGGTAGTTACTTGCATTGATTGATAAATGGATAGATAGGCGGGCTTGGCGTCGAGGGGAGAGGGGGAGAAGGGAAGATTGCGATGGGGGTTTGGGGGATAGAATATGGGGTCTAATTTAGGGCTGGACCCAGGAAGTGATGAAGGGAAGTAGAAATTTTAGGGGTATTAGGCGCCTACTACCTACTACCTACTACCTACTACCTACCAGGGTACGTACATATGTAGGCTACGTATGTGATATGAGTGAATATGACAAGGGGAAGCGTGAGGTTATATGGAAGTTTCCAAGTATGTATGTATGATGCTATCTCCGGAAACCTTTCTATGGGCGCTTCTGATGGCATGTCACCTACTCGAGTGGTAATAAATAATATCACGATATGTATTTACTAGGTCTCGTATTTTAAGGAAACGATAGGCACTGCACTCGCTGAACGCAATGCGCATGAACGGGCATGAACGGGCAAGACGGGCGCCAAGGGGATGGTCTCGGGGGTTTAGTTGTTAGTCTGACGGATCGTCATTTAAGAACATTTGGGTTTTGCGAGGAAAATAGCTAGTCGATAGATAGGGTGATACACATCCATATCTAGTACTTACATGTATATGTATGCATATATATCTGGGGAGATCTTCTTGATTGAATAAATATATCCATTCATCAGTAAAGGGTAAATGTAACCGTGAACTCATTGAATAATGAACCAGTGATCGATGCAATGAACCCCGCTGTGTACGTAGGGTAGGGTAGGTATTCAAGATCCACCCCAGCTTTATCAGGGCCACTCTTTATCTTGTTTTCATCACCCCATAATTTCATCATGAATGTCATTATACGATCCGACACGATACGATGTGATGGGGATTTGGGAGGTCCATGCTGCATGTTCAATTTTCCCGCCGAAAAAACTTTCAAGGTGTGTTGGAACCTAGAAAAAGAATGGAGTGCGAAGGATAATAAGCTTAACCAAAGCGCAATTAGGTGGACTTTGTAGGCTGGACCCTACAGTACAGAGAAAAACCATATAGAATACCTAGGTAGGGTCTCAAGGAAGGGATTTCTGGGGTTTCTGGGGTTTCTGGGGTTTCTGAACAGACGGACGAGAAGAAGAAGAATCTTTTTGGGTTTCTTGGCTTTGCAACCATATAAGGCTTGAAGGTTTTGAGGGTTGACTAGAAAAGCTTGGAGAGGATGGAAAGATTCTTACTGTGAAGATACCCAGATTAGATTGACAGTAGAACCCTTCGAGCGCAGCGAGCTATGGGGGTTTGGGGGTTTGCCCCCATGAAGAAAAGAATATAGTTTTGGAGAGAATTGATATGGATGATTTCTCTGATCCATTTGCATTGTCGACATAGTAGATATCCAGTACTTTTGCTTGATTGTATTGAATTCTCGTGATATAAAATTGAATGAGAGGCTGTGCCCACAAGCCATAACATAGGGAAGGCAGAAAGGGAAGGGAAGGGAAGGGAAGGATCCGATCAAAACCCCGTTCAGCTGCGAATCAAAAGAGAAAGCGCTACATGAACCTTGCTCTGCTTTGGGATTATCCTCCAATGAATCCATCTGAGATTATCTCACTACTAACTTCTCACTCATTACAACCAATCTTCTTCCTCCATCTTCCCTCTCCCTCTTCTCTTTTCCCTCTCTCTTTCTTGACTCTATCACACCTTTCCATCTCGTCGTCTCATTGTCTCTTACTTCTACAACTCTTTCAATGACTCTCTTTTCAAATTGACCGATCATCACCATAAGGGAAATTTGTAACATAAAAAAGAAGTATTTGACGTCCATTCGTTTCTTAGATTGATTTGAACCTTTTTGGAAGGATACTTCTAAGATTGAGTGAATCCTACAAACCTCTCAAGGATTCCCAACTTCAGCATCGACTCTTCCATATTTACAAACACACACGACGCACTATATTCTGCATACTGCACCCTACACACTACGCACTACACACTACACGCCATCGAAACCCTTTGGACAAAATGCTTCCTACTTTCGCTTTGTCGGCTGCGACGGCAGTCCTACTCAGTTCCTCTAGGGTTAATGCTGAGATAGAATTAAATCTAGATGACGATAGTATGTTTGTTATAATTTCTATTCGGGCATTCGAACACGGTCTTTCACCCTACAGACTCAGACTGGCTAACTGGATTTTTTGTCTTTTAATATAGCTTCGATAAAGAATGCGGCTGCGACAATCGCATACGATATGATGACATACTATAAGGGAAATCAATCGGGAGGAATACCTGGAGTTTTGCCTGGACCTCCACCAAATCCTTCTTGGGGTTGTGAGTTTAGAATTCTTTCCTCTTTCTCCATTCGCGACTTTGCGCAAATGTAAATGCGACATGAAAATAGGAATGTGGAACTGATTTTCATATCCGTTGTCTAGATTATTGGTGGGAATCCGGTGCGATGTGGGGGTCTCTTATCGATTATTGGTACTATACTGGCGATTCCTCATACAACGATGATGCGATGGCGGGTATTCAATGGCAGACTGGGGCAAATAACGATATGATGCCTGCGAATTGGTCACAATCTATGGGAAATGATGATCAAGGATTTTGGGGAATGACAGCTATGACTGCAGCGGAAACGAAATTCCCGGATCCTCCTTCGGACAGACCAGGTTGGTTGGCTTTGGCTCAAGCAGTTTTTAACACTCAAGCAGTGAGAATTGATAATGCTACTTGTGGTGGAGGGTAAGCTTCTATGATTTTGAGATTGGGAGAGGGAATTGGACTAATGATTGATAGTTTACGTTGGCAAGTTTATCCATATCTTACGGGTTATAATTATAAGAACTCTATCGCAAATGGATGTTTCTTCAATATTGGTGCGCGACTCGCAAGATACACCAATAACGAAACATACGCCCAATATGCTGAGGAAACATGGAATTGGGTCACAAGTGTTGGATACATGGACAAAGATTATAATATTTATGATGGTGCCCACATTGAAGAGAATTGTACGGATATTAACAAGGTTCAATTCTCTTACAACTCGGGGGTCTATCTACTCGGTGCAGCTACCATGTATAATCATGTATGTTTCTTTTTTTTTCCCTTCCGATCTTTGATACCCTCAAATTTCTATACTAACACGGGAGTAGACAAATGGCTCCGCAATTTGGAAAGAACGTGTCGATGGACTTCTCAATGCTACATTTAAAAACTTCTTCCCTACCGGTGATATCGCCTACGAAATTGCATGCGAAGCAAAACTTTCATGTACAACTGATATGTTTTCCTTCAAGGCATTCCTCACTCGTTGGTTGGCCGGAACCACAAAAATGGCCCCTTACACTTATGATCTAATCATGCCATATTTAAAAGCATCCGCAGTCGCAGCAGCAAAACAATGTTCAGGTCCGAGTCCATTTGATGGTAGAACATGTGGATTAAGTTGGAGCAAAGGAACAGATTGGGATGGAACCTCTGGTGTAGGACAACAAATGGCAGCCATGAGTGCTATTTTTGTAAATCTCGTTCAACACACACTAGCCCCGGTTACGAACAGTACAGGTGGAACTAGTGTGGGGAATAGTGCGGCGGGTAGTGGGAGCACGACTAGTTTGGATGCCGTCAAACCGCCATCTACAGGGGATAGGGTAGGAGCTGGAATGGTTACGACTGTAGTTCTGGTGGGAATGACAGGAATGTTTGGGTGGATGAGTTTGTAAATTAGAAGGAAAAGGAAGGTGGAGGGTCGCGACATGGATATGGGAGAGGAGAGAGGACAACGGAATAAGAATGGGGAAGGAAAAATTATGAAATGGAGTCGGGGAATTAATGTTTATTTTCTCTCTTTACGTGGATATGGAAGGATATGGGATAAGGTGTTGAAGCGTACAATTACTGCTGGGTTGGTGTGATTGATGGGAAAGGATGGATATGACATGACATGTTGAGCTGGTGGTTACAGTACTGGCTATGAATTCTTGTATTGCATTGTTTTTGCGTGCATATACCCCATACATTGCTTTACTAAGAGATGTACACACAGAGGATGAATCGGCGGCGAAGGATCGATGATGAGAATGAAAGGATTGGATGGGATGGGATGAATAAATGAGATTTTTAAAAATATATCATTTTGATTAATTTATGTGTAAGATGCTATGAGTATGATGCATGAGGTGGGGAATGACCTATCCATCAAAACGTAAGCGTTCATTGGACATATGGATTAGTGAGTGAGTGAAATCGCAGAGGGTACAGCGGGAAAACGGGGTATTCATTGACATGTTCGTTTGGAAGCTCGAGGGCAAGGTGGCGAGGGAGGATAGGAGAATTTTGGAGAAATGTAGATTCTGGAGAATTCATTTGATGGGGTGGGGGTTTTCGGAGAGGAGATGGGGGAGGGGGAAATGCGGATGATTGAGGGGGATCGCGAGATGGGATAGGATAGAGATGAATGGGGTGCGGTATTTCTCGAGGAGAGAAAGGAGTGGAGGGGTAAGAGCGGGACAGAACGGAATAGCATGGCATGGGATGGGATGGGAGGTAAAAGGTGCCATCCAAAATTTCGGAAGGTGCGAAAGGAAATGAAGTTACCCAAGATGAAGTAAAGATTGTTAATTTTCAGATCGAGAAACATGGAGGGGACCAATCCGGCTGGAATTAATTCATGCACATGTCATACGCTTACGTTTTGGCGAACGAGTCCGGTCAATTTTAGGGGAGAGAGGAGAAAGAAGCGAGGCAGGGCGGGGTAGGTGATTAGAAGTTAGAACAGAGGATTATAGTATGTCAATAAAAGAATGGGGTAATTGATTATTTTAGATCGTCTTTTCTCGATTCAGGACGGGCTAGAGGATTTAGTGTACGCTTGCTAATCTTTCATGATTCGTGAGTCTTGAATTCCGTTATTGCGGAGTGAAGTGAGGCATGCAAGAACCGACTGGTATATTCAAAACATCTGGTACATCAATCAATTATTAAATGATATTCGTCTTTCATTAATAATAATACATATAACTATTGATACATGAATAAATTCGTAACTTCTGTGATGATGGGAGATAACCCCAAAAATCAAATAAGAAATATATCTCTTGACCCAAAATGCTGTTTGTAATGTATGGATTGTAAGTCCCCTAGCCTGCGCTATTCCGATTATAATCGAGGGTATCTTGATCCTTCCGTGCCCAAATTTTCCATTCATTGACTCCCATACCCAGAAAGCTGGATACCTATGACTAGATCCTCTCGGATACCCTGAACGCCCGCTAATTTCGGATTTAAGAAAAAACCCAAGCCCAAGTACGCCCTGTATTTCCCAAACCAATCATTCACTGCTGTTCTTCCTCCCTCTTGTTTCCCTATGCTCTACCATGGGTAATTCTGTGCTACACTTTCTCCCGGTAAGGCTCATCTTCTGCACTAAAACAGACACTCTACGACTTAACCTGCGAAGAGGCGTATCCGGTCTATCATCTTCATTGCCTCTTGACTCCTGTCCAGCTTCTCTACTTTCTTCCCTGCCCGACCAAACTCCTCCCATAACCACAGGTTTTGGGTCAACTTGATGCCTCACACCTTCACCACCAAAATTCAAATACACCGGATATAAAAGTGCTATCAAAAACAATACAAAAGGAATTACAAAAGAATATTGTATGGTATGGATTTTCCGCACACCAAAAAGAACAAAAACAAAAACACTTCCTCCAGTTGCCGATGCTACTACACACGCTGATGCCCACTTTGTATGTTTTCCCATACCGCGAATGGTCAAAGAAAACACTAGTGGGAAGATCGGACCTTCAAAGAAAAAAACCAAAAGAGAAGATGCAGCAAGAAAAGATTGTGATATGCCGTTGATGGCGAAGATAAAAGCTGAAAATATGGTAAGGCAAACCAAAGCAACAAGTAATAGAATTCGTGGTGGGACCACTAAACAGAGAGGTGCGAAAACAAATCGACCGATGGCAAACAGTCCATGACCTAAAAGTAGGTAATCTTCATCGTCACTTAGTGAGAAGAACGATTTGAAACTACCCGTTCTAGGGACAAATGAAATTAATAATGGTTTGAAAAATTCTGAAATACACTCCTGTGCTGCAACATAACAGAGTTGAGCGATAACACCGATGGCGAGAGTCGTATAAATAATTGATGTGCCTGTCCAGGGTAACTTTCTTGATGGGTATATTTCGAAAAGTTCCGCTTGTGCTTGAAGGTCCTCATCACTAGCTTCGGGTAGAGGCATATAATAGAAGAACAGAGCGAGGATGACGGTAAAGAGAGCAATCGCGAGGTAGGCCCATTGAATATCGATTAAAGTCAAGTGTTTCGCACCGTCAATTTGTACACCGTTGAAAAAAACTTTCTCTGCCAAAGTTTGACTCACAAGTGATGCGACAGCTTGTATACTTTGCGCAAGCATCAATCTAAATTCAGCGTATTGCATTGGTCCACATAGAGCCAGGAATGGATTTGCGGCGGTCTCTAGAATCGATAAACCAAATCCAACAACAATACTGGACAGTATGAAACCAGTGTATGATGTTAGAACTGCGGAGGGCCAAAACATTAATGTACCAGTCCCGTAGATACAAAGTCCTGTAATGAATGTAGCTTTGAAACCACTATGTCTCAAGACCCATTGTCCTAATGATAGGGCTCCAATGACATAACCTCCAAAATATGCGGCAGATAATCCTATGGTTTGGCCATCGGAGTAGTTGGCTAGTATTGCTATTTCGCGATTTAATCTATTGAGTAATCCGTACGAGAAACCCCAAAGGAAAAATAGAATGGTGACCATGATGCAATATTTGAAAGCTTCCCTTCCACGAGTCTTCATCATTGACTTTGGTACCCTCATATTGACAAATCCAAAGTAAGTGGTGTTGGCTGTACGCGCTGTCGAATTTCGTCGTAAGGTTTCCAAGGCAATGGCTGAAGGAGCCGTTAAGAATTCTGCCATGTTGAGTTCTTGCTGCTCCATGTCTTCTCGATAACCTCCAGGGTGAGTATCTGACAGTGGTGATAGAGGACTGTCTGTCAATGCGGTGTTTCTTGGTGTTGAATGATTATCGACAGTGGCTAATTGGCCTTGGCTACCAATGGGTGGACTCGCAGATTCAAGGATATCTGCCGTGCGGGTGTGCGATCCTGTTCTTCCAGATACTCGGTCCGCAAGCATCGCTGGTAATATCACTTTCATAAGTGGCTTCAAGGTAGGAATGCAAGCACATACGATCCCGACATTGACCTCAACAGCCGACCACATAAATGCAAGCGAGGCATTGTAGGCAAAATCGTCTCCTTCGCCGAGCTGCGAGTGAGCTAAAACGGATGTTTGAAAATCATTCGAGGCTTGTTGTAGATAATAGATTCTGATAACGTCAACAATTGTAACGAAAATTCCCAAGGAGAAAGTGAAAACCAAGATCGCCTTTTGCCTTTGGGGAAGGTTCATTCCGGTGAGAACAGGAATCGGTAGAACCAATATGGCTAAATCTGTAATGATGTTCACAGGAGCTGATGCGAGATAGATGGTGATAATCGATAGACATTTCGCATCCGTATCGGTCCTCCATGCACCAGAAACGGGGCTGCACTGAAATGCATTGACAAAAGTAAGGACGATGCCGTCTAAAACGGCAACGAGTAGGGTAATATATGAAGCCCACCTCAGGAGCTTTTGAGTATTTCGGCTTAAACGTAAGTAGAAAATGAGAATTGAGGTCTTTGTCGCCATCAAACATGGATTCTGTAATAGAAGTCAGAAATTGCGCAGTCGGTCCATGATCCAACGACCATGACTCACATAAAGTACTGTAAATGCATATTCCGCCTTTTTGAGGTGAGGGCCCCATTCTTTCTTGATTTCAGGATCGGGCTTTCCCAGGCCTTTAGTTGTTGCGAAATCAATCGAAAAGGTTAACCCAAACGCAAAGAACTGTCATAGGGAACCATGAGTGTTAGTAAATCCATTCATTCAACATCTTATTCCCTCGGAAGAGGTCTTATCTTACCCAAGAGAGTATAATAAACCAGTCATCCTGAGTTCTCTTTCTCAAAATTCCGAATCTAGAAACCAGTCTCGCTACAACAAATATGCTCGTAATAATAAAGGTAATGGTAGTGACCCAAAAAACCAGATCACTGCGCGATTGTACAGGCTCTATTGATGTTGACATTGTATGTTTATATATTTCGTCTCAAATTTGTTCGTCTCCAGTTCGATTCCTAAGTCATTTTCCACTCCTAGGTCGAATGTAACAATTTCCGTATTTCCATCCTCTGATGTACCAAAATAATATTGAAGTACGACTTTTCCAATCGGTGAGAGTTGCGCGCAATTGTATTCCCAATGAGGCGAGCAAACACAATTTGTCATGTATCCCCCTCCTCCTGCGATCCAATCTCTGCCTTCAATTGAACTCGCTGATTCGTATTCGTCAATGTCGAATTTTCGTTTTTCGATGGGATTACTTTTCGTGCGTGCCAACCAGCTTTCGAGATCGTATATGGCGCAAATGGTCCTACGCTAGAATCGTTGTGAGTGTGTCGGAGGACAAGTAGTAATGATTAGTTCTATTGTTGAGTAAATTTCGGTGTAGATGTATGTCGAAGTTGATTCGATGTGTGGATTGAGCTGCGGAAAGTCTGGACAACAGGTCAGGTATACCGTATAGATGATCATGACCTACACTGATCCTCTTTTCCCGATTCCCGGTTCCCAAGTGCCCACTTGCACGTTTGTGGGCATTTGCTAGTAGTTCGAGGAGGTCGTTTACCCCGGCATTTCCCACATCAAGACTTTGGGATTCAACGTTATTGGCAGATTGGCAAAAATAATAAGTTTGGAATCCAATCAACCATTCAGAACATAGCAAGACCTTGAATAGCCAAATTCCAGTAGTTCGGACGCCATTGCCGATTCGTTAACTTTATGGGGCGAAGCTTGGGAAATGAAGAGATTTTTGTTAAAGCCTTCTCACTTACAAGAATCTTATGGATTGGATGATCTCCAATGAAACGTCGACAAACTTACATGTGAGCAAGTAAAAAGCAGCATCAACAAAGATTCAATATACACCAAACCTTATTCGTCATTAGTTGATCTATAATTACCACTTGGTCGGGTAGTAATCGTAATAAACTGTTCACCATTTAAGAGGTCGTGAATCGCGAAAAGATGCCCAGGTGATGGGAGGGGGATTTTCGGTTTTCAAAGAGAGTGACGATAGGATTCAAAAAAAGTTGATGAGTTTTGTGAGAAGTGACGTAAATGAATAAACTTCGATCCCTCGGTTAAGGTAAGTTATATGACCATTTCAGGATTAGTTATTTACTGCTGCTTTTAAATCATGAATGCTAGGTATACATGTATACATCACATCGTATGTCTTACACCAAGCACTACCTCATCTATTCGCCTTCTCCGATAGATTGTCAACCAAAATCTTTTTCGCTTGCACAGTATTGTCCACCTGTGTGTACCGTCCTTAGGTATGATAATCCCTTCCCTTCCCAAAGTGGAAACATGGAGATTTCAAGCAGGTGTCAAGTAAGCAGATGCCAGTTGTACATTGTTCCTGAATCCTGAGTCAATGAGTGTCAAGAAAGTTCGATATGTAGGGCAGGTATAGTGTATGATTATTAGATGAGACTCACGAGAGCATAGAACACAATCTCGCAACTACCTCCTGCGAAACATCCTATACTTCCCAAGTATCCCTAGGTGAATTCTCCAATAGTCTTCATAAGGCTTTGATCAATCGACATTAGATACCCTATCTTAGATATCAACATATTTCTCATATAAACCCCTTTTTCAATTAAACTTTTGAAATGAATTGATCAATTTCGCAACTTGAGACGACAACACTTGCTCATATTGTTTGAAGTCATGCTAGGCATATTATCGAAACTTTAAATTCCGTCGACTAAGGATAGCTTGATTTCACCATAATTCACTTCACCACACTTGACTTCAATTCACCTCACTTCATTCCATCGTATCATAGGTATCTCTTTCCAATAGTCTTCTCCTTCAGTATCACATCTCAAAATACCCCTATTTCGTCTTCCGAGCCTATCAAAATCAATGATCTCTGATGAAACAATTCTTCCTTCAATGCGAATACTAACGTGACTCAAAAGACAGATAGATAGATTCACCAAGTTAATAAGTAATTACGTCCACATTTTCAAGTCGCTATGTACAAAGTACTAACCTGCGAGTTGACCTTTTACAGAATGAACGGAGTTTAGGTACTGGTAGTCTGGTACGAATATATGGGGAATTGCCAAAGCATCCAACTCCCTAAACACCCTACCTATCAAGTTCGATGGCTTAGCTAATTAACTTACCGGTAATACTATCGGCATTCTCTTCATCATAACTTCCGCGATTTGAAAATCAACATGCGAAGATCCGCTATACATCCGCTCGGTGCTGATAGTCATTTTGGAATAGATTTTGGACTAGATTTTGGACTTTCGTATAATATACCCAGCTAGTACTCTGTGTTTTCTCGCAAGCTTCACCCACAATGAGACAAGCCTACTAACGTTACAAAATAAAGTAAGATAGTAAGATCTGACAATGTAGGTACTAAGTAGGTCACGCACCTCCCGGTGGAATCCCCGCGCCGTCTTGTCCCTAAATTTGATCTAACCTACCGGTACCTAATACCTAGTACTTAGTATTTACATTCTATCCATCGCCCCTCGAGCGCCCCCCGATAACGCTCATAACGCGGGGTAAATCTGTCAATCAAAAATCTATTCGCTTCCTCTTGACTCTAAAATCCTGATGCTCCAAACGCCCCTCTCCCTCTGTCAAATCACACACCGTGTTTTCTCTTTTCGAAAAAATAAACTACTGAAAGAGGGAACTCCATCGGTCCGATTCCCACCTTTTCTACCTTTTCTTTCAAAAGAACCCTAAATCTTCAGCACGTGCTCATCTAAGGTTAACATCCACAATAAATATCCCCAGCATTTCACCTTGCAGCCCCCATTTTGTGGGGGACGGCTACATACGTCCACTATGTCCACTGTGCAGTCAAAGTAAAAGTGTAAAGTCCACACATATCTAACTCGTATAGGTAATTAGGTGGACAATTTGCAAAAGTATATCAGAAGTGGGATGAGTATTCGTATTTTAGTGGAAGTCCGGGTTGAATGGAGGGGCAATTTGTTTTCCCAAACTGGAACGTTTGGGGCGGGAAAGAGGTTACACTGGTGAGGCTCTTGGGCATCCATTGTACGTACTCTTTACGAAGAATTCGAATCATGATTTCCGGAAAGTCAATCGATCGTACTATGCGGTTCGATTCATTTACTCCATATAGTTTGTAATTGAGAATCGACGAATGTAGCAGGCGAGGGAGGCTCGGAGGTTAGAACTTCGCACGGTCAAACATTTCATGAATTAAATCTTGGACATGCATGGGAAAGCTTTTCTTCACAGATTTGTTGCACAATTCATGAGTTCAAACTAGGTAGTGATTGATCAGTTACATCTACCAGGGAAAAGCAAGGGGCAACCATGTTTCCGAAGCGTCCGAAAAAGGGCAATAATTCCAGGTCGTCACAATCAAAAATACCACTCAAGATGAACTCGGTGCTTGGAAGACGTATTTGTATTAAACATCGCTTTTGCACCTAGATTGTGATGTGATCGCGAGCATGAAAATTTCCTCCGCCTCAAATTTTGCTCACTAGATGTAAAATATTCCCATCGTGAGATATCGCCGTAATGTAACCTACACCCAGAAACTCCCCATCTCATTCCCCCGGTTGCACCTGCACCCATTTAACCTTCATATGCCCCTCAATGGTACTGTACGTATCCGCACGCAAATTCATCCGACTCAAACTCCGGTACTCTCAATCGCAATGCAATCCTCTCAATTCCTTGTACATTCTTTTTACTTTCGAGCCTGTTTTTTCATCCTCGTGTATGTCTTGAGTCCTTTCTTTTGCCGTCTCTCCTTGGCCCGTGTGAAAGTTTCTCCTCCTTTTATTCATCTCCATGATTTCGTACCAGTTTATTTCAACCAAGCAAGTATGATGTGACAAAGTACCAATTCTTCAACAACGTGAGATGGTTGTAATCATGTCTTGGAGAATCACCATGGGCGTGCATAATGTATCGTGTGCCAGGTTTATTTTCAACCCTGTCCACCACCCAAGAAAAAGTCCAGTTCGCTTGGTCCACCTCTTTGTTGTTCATTTTCTGCAAGTTGTTCCAACAAGCTTAGGAAAGGGTCTTTCTCCTCTCCACTCGTTCCAGTACTCCCATTATTTGACCTTCCTCCTGGTGTCATGCCTTCCTCTCCCATCATACCACCACTTGTTCCACCCATTCCTGCAAATGAAAAATTCCCACCATTACCAAGATGTGACATACCAAACATCGGATCAAAATCTGATTCTTGCCCGTGATTCAAAGAGAGCGATGGTGAAAAAGTATACGGTTGCGATTGATTCTGGCTAGGTGGCGAAAAGGGTATTTGTGGAAGTGTAGTCATTGAACTTCCTTGATTGGAATAAGATGCCGGATCATGACCGAGTAGACCGTTCTGTGGCAGTGGCAATTGTTCAACCGATCTTCTATTCGGTGACAATAAAGGTCTTTCTTTTAGACTGTTGGTAAGAGCTCGTTTTCGTGCAGATGAAGAAGATTTGCGTTTGGAAGTAATGGTAGTTGATTCATTCGAGCTATTCGAGCTAGTTCCCCTATTCATAGAACCATTCCTATTTGATTGTGTCGGGGCATAAAGGTCATGACCTTGATATGCTTCAGGATTGGGTGTCACCACATCCGCAAAACTGATATGAGCACCATCAAAGTATTGGCCCAAATCACTATACCTATCGAAAAAGTCTTCCAGATGAAAGACTGGACTAAAGCGCATCGGGTTACTTCCAAGACTTTTCACTAGATCGGAATGACATCCATAGATAGTCTGTAGAGTTTCTCGTTGATGCTGAACTGAGGACCATGCATATCGAAGTTCGGAAAGCTGTTGCATCTCCCTGGAAAGAAAATCGGCAGAAGCGGAGAATACTTCACCTTCACGGCCGCCTTTATAATGTGTCCCATGAACATGGACAGTACCAGCGGTGCAAATACAATATCCCACAAATGCGGGCCATTCTATCGATGCAGATTGTTTTCCGAGCTCTACCAATTCGGCGATTGCGTTCGCATGAAGAAAACAAAGATTTGTGGCTTCAATTTGCCAAGATTGATGTTGACCGGTTCCAGCTAGCTCAGCAAGGTCGATAGGAAGAAAAGGTCGATATATGAGACAATGTATGAGATGATAGATAAGTTTGCTGAGGACGAGAGTTGTACTATCTGGTTGCCCAAAAAGTGTATCAACAGATGTAAAGACATCCTGTGTACCGCCTGCCCAGATATCTAGATCTTGGCGAATTTTCGAAAGGTTCGATAATGAGTGCCATGGGAAATGAGAGTCGCCTGTTTTGATAACATGATAGTCAGTATTGGTACAATAATTAATTATCGAACAAAAATGATCGTTGCACAACTTGCCTTTTACACCGCCAGCTGCGAGATAGCGGTTAGTAATTCCTAATATTCTCACAATATCTATGAGCATTCCAGTGCTTCCTTGGCTCTTCTTTCCATTACCGAAATGAAGATTTGAACCACTTTGGAAGAACTCTCCTTCAACGGGGAGAGCGGCTGGATTGGGTGACCAAGATGGTAATCGTAACACAATAGATTTATCGGCAATTAATGATGGTCGTTTTGATCCGCATGCTGTGAATCTGTCTATCAAATAACATGTCCAAAATAATCTTCTTCGTAATTCTCTCTCGACAGGACTAATACGTAGGTTCTGATCCAGTTCGCGATGGAGTTCTAGCGCAACAGCCATTCCAATGGCATTCGCTATGTACAGTTAGCGAGATGTTTAGTGGTAGAAATTTATTGAAGGCATGTACCAAGCATCATGTATGCCTTCTTCCCCCTTCCAGATGCTGTATAAGAAATACCAAGAAGTAATAGAGCCTGTAAATTATCGATAGATGGTTCGTCGATGTCTACTTCCGTCCTTGCTCGATGAGCATAATCTTCACTTAATCTCACGGCGGCAAAATAGCCATTCGGATGGGAAGTATACCTTGAAAAGTCAGTCAACCGTCATATGTAAACCAATAATTCTAACATACCTTGCGCTAACAGCGTAGATTGCATAAAGTAGATATGTTGGGATTTGATTTGACTGGATTCGTTGTCTAATAGAAGTTTCGTCAAGTATATGATAAGATTTCCCATGGCATCGAACAAAGTAAGTATCCAAAAGGACATCTTGTTGGACTGATGGAGAGGGTTCGCTGAGAATACGTCAATTGGAAAGAAAACTAGGAGTAAGGATGGGATTTAGGTACCTTATGGGTGTTGGAGAGTATACAGCCGATTCATCTGCAATAGTTGAAATGGTTGTCTCCAGATGCGGTCGTTTTGGTTTTGTATCATCATTAGGACTTTCCACTTCACCCCCACCAGAACCAGAACCAGAACCACTCCCATCATTATTTGGAGAATTGGATTTTTTCTCATCTCTCAATTTTCGTTCCAATCCATCGACTCTCTTTAATAAAGCTTCCAATACATCCGTCTTGGGTCCACGCTTCTTGGGGACAGCATCTGTTAAGAGAGAGAAAAGTTAGGATTATGTATTTCGAATTTCTTGAATGATATAAACCCCACCATAAATACAAGGGCATTGGAAGACTTGACAAGCTTCGCAAGTCGGTCGCAACCGATTGCACTTTATCTGGAAAAACTTTTAGTATCTCGGAAGAACTGCGCCTGAAGCAGAAGCACAGTTAAAACTAACCTTCCTCTTTCTACAAGATTTACAATTCATTGATTCTCGTGGTTCGTTGCTCATACGTCGTGCTGGTAATCGTTCAATTCCAACTTGCGCTGGCCTTCCAGACATGGTATCGAAAGGAAATTCCAAGGCGACAAGAAAAGGCGAAAGAAGAAATTATTGTTGTACAGTAATAATAAGATTCGTCACATCATAAAGATTGGTCGAGACGCAATGCACAAAACATTACGAGTGTGGTGGTTTTGGGGGGGGGGAGTATGCAAATAATCTCCGATTCAGACTTGGTCAAATGGATGATGTATTTATGTATGTACGTCGTATCCTCTCCGGTTTTTGGTTAGGTATTGGATGTTCGACGAATTCTCGGGTCGATGGGAGCTTCCCAAAGTAATGGTAACCGTTATTCGTTCGCCAATTGCAAATGTAATCCAATTACAGAGGTGATCGGATAGTCATGGACCGAAATACTGCTCTCAGGGATATATTCCAGGCTATTTTGGGTGATCAGTTGACAAATTGACAGTTGATGGTTGATATATTATGGTGTTAAGTTTGGTGAGGGTGTTCATTCAAGTATCAAGCAGAGGGAAAAGAAAGTATATAATTGGAATTAGACGTGGCGGCTCATGGTAATGTGTAATGTGTAAGTACTAGGCAATGTCAAAGAATGAGCTAGGATTAGAAGTGTGTGAGGTGATTGGTATCGGTGAGGAAGAAATGACTGAGCTCAAAAGTACGGGAGCATGAGATGAGGGTTGTATGTTAAGGGTTAAGAACGAATGCGTCGTCCTACCTTGTCCTTGTCATAAGAGGAAGATGGGGGTGTGATCACTTATTTAGAGATGCAGAAATATTGTACCTGGTAAGAAAGTAAAAAGATTCTCGAAGAAACGCGAGGCACGACAGCAGTTTAAAAAACAGACAGGGGGATGTTCTGGATACCTTGGTAGGGAAGATTGCGGGGAGGTTGAAGCTAGAGGGAGAGGGAAAGCTGTCTGTTACGACCTAGACATGCTCGCATGTATGCATTCTCAGGGATTGTTAGTGCATCGGTGCAAATGATACCTAGGTGGTATTACATTGTCAAGAGATTTTTGGTAGAGGTAGTAGAGGAGGTGGAGGTAGTGGTGATGATGATGATGGTGGTGGTCATGATCATGATCTAATTCTTCATTTTGAATGTGCCATTCTTCTTTAATTTCTATTCTCCCAAAGTTCCATCCCTTCGTGCAGATATTCATCGAATAGGTAGGAAAATACGAAGAATAAAGTTCTTTAATGCATGATTGGACTCAAACCGGAATTTGGGCGAGAGTAAAAGTAAATGATGCGATGAGAATGAAGGATAATTGTCGGGTACCTGAAAGTTTACTTACCTCTCTAGATACTAGATAGGTACGTACCGAACATACTAGACACCAAGATGATCATGAGTCTATCGAACTTATGGCAAAGACGTGCAAATGCAGTCTCGAGGCAGTAAATGCAGTATTCCACGGACCATTTGCCATATTGGAGATCGTGGCTCCGATACATCAATTGAAAAACTGGGGTTACGAGAAAAACAAAAACAACAACTGGTTCGCCGTCCTCATCAACACACATGTCGTTTGCAAGCGCTCATTGCGCTGTACCTAACTAGTATCTTCAAACACCAGGAACCCTAGAAAAAGATCAGTCAGTCAGGAGTCAGGACTCAGTAGTAAGTATACCGTGACAAAAATTCAAGGTAATGAGCTTACATCTCCACTCCTAATCCCCCGAGTCACCCTCTCGGCTCCCTCCTTGTTTTCTTGTAAAATTCGATTAGATCAACCTTGGTCCTTGATCTGCTGTCAAAATGATATGTTGCCATGGCAGGGAAATGGCCAAGTGAACCAACCGATGTAAAGGGGGTAAATTGAGAAGGAAAGATTGAAGGTAACTATAACCTTAGCTGGAAGAGAAAAACCTGCATAATTTGCGAGTCACCTCTAACTTTCTCACATGAATACCTAACCCTCTTTTTGATTTACTCCGTGGTTTTGGAACTGTGGCTAAGACCGTACTATAATCCACGCCGCAACGGTACCGGCCGGTACTATTCACATTTCCCTCGGTCTCCCACTTCATCACGTATTTACCTCCCCACAATTGAGACCCAGATATGGAGTAGCTTAACTTTTATACATTCTAGACGCTAGACGCTTGGTCGAATGACTTGTCCAAAATTCCTGTGATCCCCGAGGCTAACCCTCATTATCCACAGAGGAGTAAACAAAACCATCCGTCAAATCCATAACCCATAAGGGCCATAACACACACAACCCACAACTTTACCTTTTGCTGATTCCTGGGGTTATTCCTGGACCCGAGTCCCCTTGAATTTATAATCAAAAATTCACTTGGATGTATCGTCTTTTTTAAATTCACAAAGGAAGGTTATTCTTCGCGGATTTACGGTCCTGCCAAGCATATTTGAAGTGAAGCTTTACATAGAGCTTCGTTGTGCTCCATGATTGATGACATAAAATCAATGATTGGAGCGCCTGCATTTTTAGATTGTGAAATGGTGAGACTGTGAACCTGTTAACCTGTGAGACTATAAAAACAAGACTTTGCCAACGGGTAGTGACTCTCTAGTAGAAATCCGAAAAGCTTCTAACTCCCCCCCTAGTCTCATGTTCAACGGCTTCGCTTCCGTAATCATCTTAGATCATCCCAATGCGCCAATGCGAGCCATGCTGACGAGTACTTTCATGGAGAAAAAAAATACATCTTTATGGAGATTAAATATTGAATGTAAACTCAATTGCCATCCATCCATCTTAAACTATCGATGCTTCCGAGTCACTTCTTCAAATTGCCGACGACTAAGCCAAATAGCAATGTTTCCTCCGAAGATGCGAGATGCAGGCCTCGGGAAATTTCCGTCATTCTGAAATGTCCGAGATATTAACGTTTTGAGAAGTTGCGAAATAATGTGATATCTTATCTTCATCTCGAAATGATGTTCAAAGATAACTATTAGTAGATCACAGATCACAACGTCGTATTAAAGTTATTCCCTGGCCTATGTAACCATCAAAAATGTGGATAGCGATACATCTCATCTAACATTCATCAATAATTGTGTGATTAAGTTGCGGGAAACCAGGTAGTGCATCGATCTTGATACTTGATTTATGCTTCGAATATATGATCTCAATTCCGTAAATTGTAACTTCACATCCAAACATATGCAAAATGTTGAAATTAAGTTGGGAAGAAATGCTGCATGGTAGGTAAGAGGAATAATATAAATTGAAATTACATTTTAGACTATTTGAAACAACTTCCCCGCAAAATGCAAAGCGCCACTCCACTTCTACCCAGCATCACCGATTCACTGCCTTTTGAACACACCAGAAACACGTTTTTTTATATTACTGCGTGACCCTTTTTCAATGGTCTGTGTTCCCGAAGAGCCTTGGGGTTCAGTAATTCAGCAATTTTCTCTGGGACAAAGTCGAGTCAGTTGAATGGTGCAGATACGAATCAACTACCGCGATTTAATTAATCGTGATACGAGTGTGACATTATCCGTCCCTTCTTGTGTAATCTTCATACCACGGACAAGGACGCTACTCAACTATCCGTTCACAACTTTACACGATAGCATCACTCCCGAATCACTCCCGAAGATCTACATGTTATGGGCCGATCCAAAGTATATCATAAAATCGAGTTGCCAAATAACCATCCCCCCCAGCACGCACGAAGCTTCAAGGAGTAGCTTCTCCGTCATGCAGGAGACATCCATTATTTCTCGGAGGACCCTGGCTCACCTCATCAGAGGCGCAAAGGGTGCATTTGAACATAGTACGCGTAAGGGTATTTCATTATCCCCAAGGTCGTGACTCGTAGCTCAACAGTAAGAGATATGTGTATGATGCTCCATGTAGTATTCGGATAACCTGCATCGGATGACACCACATTGGTCATTCCAGGGTCTATCGTCTGAAGTTCCCCAATACAAATCGGGACAATACATCCGTATACCTAGGTAAAAATGCATATCACATCTCTTTCACGCGCCAGAGATGCCCAACTTTCATGATCTACCACTTTTGTTTATCTCATATCACTAATCAGGTTGAGACGAGATTCATGCAAAAGCTCATACGGAGGTAATGGAAGGAATATATCTAGACGACGACAAGGCTCAGAAGCATGATTACCTAGTATGCTCAACTCCCCATTGCTCCTCTTCTGTAACATTGTCATTAAATATGCGGATCAGGCAGAATGGAAAAAAGACTTCATCCCGCTTATTACAACCATTTTGGTGACTCACCTACTACCTCCCCGAGCTCCCCAAGAACTAAGAATTGTACATACAGAAAGAGGACACACTATCAGCAAAAATTGCCAAGTTAGATACAAGCAACACAAGAAAAAGCCCCTCCCAAAAGTTTCATCTCTTCTTATAGATAAGTATCATAGAACTGAATCTTTCCATTCAACTTCACATATGACGAACGGCACGGCACTTACATGAAATGGGTCCGACGTCCCGTATATTATGATTCGCACTCATTTCAACGATTGATTAAAACAAGAAAATGCTACGGTCGGTTCGGTCCGTCACCCTCTCTCCGCAGTGATTTGAACCCACTACAACAATCCCGGAGGGAGAATTATTGACATCACAAGTATATTGGCATTTCCTCCTCTTCTTGTTTTCTTTCCTCCCCGACGAGACCTTAACAGACTTACACTTGAGATCCTAGCCATGGCTTTGGGTATCGATTTTGCATCAATCTTCATCTTACATTTTGTCAATAATTCATCGACTAAGGGTATATTCATTTAACCATTAATGGTCTCAGACAATATACTTTTCCCACCAATCTCAAGTTAAGTACTTGCAGGTTTTACAAATTAATAAAGTACCTTTTATTAAATTCGCATACGCATGTCATCTTGGATAATACCCCATATTTCCCCAGATTTATGCACTTCGCGTGGCTTCAGCAATTGGGTTTAGGGTCTTGTCTCAAATAATGTAATTATTCCCTAATAGGGATGCGGTCTACCTCTACCTGCTACTTACGAACCTCGTGATCAATATCTTACCACACATCTTCTACCACAGAATTCGTAATTTTTTTTTAGCTGTAGTACAGTAAAGTTAATTCCTTATATGTGTGATATTACTAGGTATTTGATGGTCTGATAATTCTTCAAAGGGTTCATTGGGTCAGAACTCAGCCTCAAGTCTTACGCAATTCTCATCTCACGTATCCGTCCCTTGGATCTTAACTCGGGACGATCAGAGTGAAAGGACGTTATCAACTACCTCGTTCAATTTCAATCTATCCTGCATTTGAGATACTTTGACAGGTATTTTTAATTTACAAAGTTGATTAGGTTCACTATCTCTTAGAATAATACCTTGTTGTCAGACTTATACTCGACTTCCTCTGCCATGTGCTAAAGATAACTCTTAGTTCTTCAAGTCAAGTGACTGTGTTCCCACTACGTTACTTGTAATGTTGGCATTTAATCTTGAGTCATTATAGGAGCGACAACAGCTAGATATGAAGGGCGAGAGAGGCCTATTGCCGCTTCCTTTCTCTCAAGATTTAAGCTCTCGCTCTGGTATTAAAATCGATTGGACTTTGTAATTAGTAAAGAGTATCAAATAATGCATTTTTCAAGCCATGATTGTTCACATCACAGAAGTTACATCAAGGTCGAGGAAAAGTAAGTGATGCTGGTCGTAAACCTAAATGCAATATCGCCGACCAGATATTATGCGAAGGCCATATTTGCTACTATTTGAAAATTGCGAGATTTCAAATGGAGGGAAACAAATGAGGCAGCGCAGTAAAGACGCATATCTACAACCTCGAGTGAAGAGAGTAATTTCGCCTTGAACTTGACTTGATTTCTGTGTCCTACCCGGTTTTCTCTTAACCTCCTGAGGATCTCAATACGTCAAATACTCGAAATTTACTGGAGAGATATCATTGTAATAATTCACAACTGAGCATTGCTAATGGTGTGATTTCTATAATTGAAGAAACTGCATGAGACAAGAATTCACCTCTTGATTCAAACCCTCGAATTGATGGACCGATGCTCCTTTAAATTTCGTTCGACATCGTCATTCCTGATAATTACTTTACTGAGGTTCTTCAACAGTCAAGGATACTAGGTAACCTTGCGTATTCTTTTTGGAATGTTCCTAGAGCATCATAGTCCTCAAATTCAAGACGATCATCAATTGCGCGCGTATGATTAAGTATGTTGGCCGTCGATTGAGCTCGATTTTCATCTCAGACACGAGCCTCATTCTCTCCTATTTAACCATTAGCTCGTTTTGCCTTTATGCCGGTCATAGCTATTGATGTTCTCAATGATGCCGGAGTGAGCAATGGTCAATTCATAAGTCAAGATATTCCGCAATTTGAAGCGATGCACTCAAGCAGAAAAATCTCAAAATTAATTACGGTGCTCGACGAGCGGAAAGTGAAAGGAGAGACTTAAGATCGAGATGGTGGAAGGTATTAAGAAATTTGGCACCATAGCTAGCCTTTATGGTTTGTATCTTTTGAGGGCGAGAAAAAGATTCAATAGATTTTGCTTGCTAAGTCGAGCGAGAGGAGAGAGGGTGGAGGAGGGGCAGTTAAATTTCGGGACGAACATATTTCAAATTCGAGGATAATTGTTTTGGAAAAGTAGATTTTGAGTGGTTGGAGGCTCCCGAGTTCTAAAACCATTTCCAGATCGTCGAAGGTATGAATTCAATATGCACTAAATTGTTCCCTTGCAAAGCAGTGAGTTTGAAAGATAGGGTGGGAGATCTACCCCGTTTTTCAATGGAAACCCTCCTGTCTGCTTCCCAAACAACGACGTGTAAATACTACAAGTATCTCAAGACATCATTTTAATCACCAGAGGAATTCGTGATGAAGTACCGGATGATATAAAAAGATGGGATGGTATGTGCGACAAAGAATTTAAATATTGAGACTACAAAAATATCCATCTCACCAGGTACTGCCACAGCGAAAAGGCGGGGTAATGACTGGTAGTGGGGGTTTTCATGATGGGTAGATTACGAGAGCGAAAAAGGGCGGAGATAATACTGTAACTAGAATTGCATGGAGAAGAAAAGTAAATGTCTAAATGCGTAATAAATGAATTCGCTCAATATCTATAAATGCAATTAAGCACGTAGTACTAGTGAAAAACACGCAAGTGAGGAACTTAACATCCAAGTATACCTAGTATTTGATAATATTGTGTCTTCCGCATCGTTGCATCTAATTGAAAGACTAAATTCCATAAAATAAAAAGACAATGCAACCTTCAATTCCTAATCCTTAACCCTCAATCCTCAACCCTCAGTCCTCAGTCTAAACATGATCCCGACTCTCTACACCTGAAAGTGCACAAATTCATAACTTAATCAATGAAACCACGCCCACACTCAAGTCTCATCTACATTCACCTCGTTCGTATATTCGCGGTTTCACCCCACTGTATAATACTCATTAACGCCTGCCTCATTAAAAATAGAGAGAACACCACACCATGCACTGATATCATCACAAGCGCGTCGCTCTTACTTCCAGATTCATATACAGCCTACCCACAGGCGAATTCGCTGGCTTTCGAGAAATCAGTATAAACCTCTCCCACTTGCTAACCTAACAAAACTATATGGAACATTTTGTCCGACCAATAATCTTAGCGTCTCTACTGTTGTAAAGGCGCTCGTATCAGCAACTCCATAAGCTGTCCATCCACACCCTTCTGCGACAGCCAATGGATCTCCTTTCCTTGGTCCATGAGCAAGATCAACGAATACTTTTCCTTGCCCTCGAGAATCTCTTCCATTAAAGTATCTGAGAAGAGGTTGTACCAAATGAGTCTTCTCGGGTGGTAAAGCTGAGATTATCGCAAATGGAATGTCAGATTTCGTAACACTTTCCATTGAAGTGAAAGACTCGACACCCGCCGCCAAAGGTCCATGTGCCTTAAACCCAATTGTGTAGATTTTTCCAATATTAAGGCTCCGAAGTGCAAATATTACCGACGCGGCATCTTCCCCATTACTCGATAAAATAATAGCAGCTCGATCTTTATATGCCGAAGGTGCGAAATCACGTGTAAGAGTTGCACGAATACCTTTCCATGTCGCATTATCCCCTATGAAAGTTGAAGATGGTCCTTCACCTCTTACAACAATAGTATCAACAGCGCCAATAGTACGCGCTGCATCAGTGAGCATAGGTATGTATGGTTGTGAAGATGGAAGAGGTGGATTGATATATGCGCCACCAAAATTGGGTTGTAAACAGAAAGCTTCGACGGATCCTTTGACACCTCGGTCTAATGATGCGAAATTATGTGGTAACCCTAATTCATTAAAACATTTCTCGAAGAAGGTTGCTTGAGGAGTGGTGCGGAAGGTCCCGATAGCGTAAATGTTTTTCTTTGGCAGTTGACCCATGGTTGCTAGGGCACCATTAATCTCCGCGGCACTCATTTGACCTGGGGCCGCGACGATAGGGAGTAAAGGATGAGTGATAGGTGAAAAGACTGTATTGAGAGCACGAGATAATTGTCCGAGTTGTCCCATATTGACGGCAGATAATGGAGGTCCATCAGGGTTGTTGGCTTTGATTTGAGAACGAAAGTACTCGAGTTCATAATTCTCAGACATAGAATTAATAATGGTAATCATCTTGACAATATCTCCGTATTTTCGGCTCTCTTGGAAGATATTTTGAGCCTGAAGCGATGGCCACTTGAATGTTCCGGAGAAGTCATGAAATGCCGAAATGATCCTACTATTTCCTCTTTGCTCAAACAATCTTTTTCTAATGTCCTCTGGTAACCAAACCTCAACATCAATGTATTCGCATCCCCACTGTATCGCTCGGTAGAGGTATTCGTAATAGAGTTCTGGATTGTCCATGGGAAATCGACCATTTTCTCTCGTGCATCTGGTCGTAAAAATTATGGGTAATTCTGTACGCTGTCTCAGCAGCATAACTTGTTCCCCAACGTAACTCAAGCTTGGTACAGAATTGAACGTTCCATCAGTTAGACCTTCCTTTAGCAAATCGACGCGAATTTCTACTGCATCTGCTCCAACTGAAAGGATATCTAAATTAGATAATGCTGTCCGAACATCTGGGAACGTGGTAGATATGAAATAAGTCCTTGGTTTCTTGATGAGTGCTTCATGATGACTTATCTGACCCAAAATGAATGCGATAAATCGTGAAAGATCTCTTCGGAAAAATGGTGTCTCTGTGTAAAGAAATTCATAATCTGTTGAAGCCGATAGATTTAAATCTGGTGGCATCCCCAAAGCCACACAATGGGCATTAATAGCCACGATTAATGAACGATTTCGGGATTCAATATCACCCTTTGCATCACTTGCTGCTATTCCTATAACAGTTCCATGATCTTTTTCTCCAACATCCGAAAAGCTGGTGGCCATCCTATGTGGTTTCCCGAGTACATCCGCGAAAACAGGCACAATTCTATCTTGACCTTGCCCAAAAACAATTACAACTATCCTCTCATCTCCCATACCAGCTTTACTCCCATTAATAATTCCATTTGTGCTCTTCGGCCGTGTAGGCGTCGGAGACGATTGTTGTTGTTTGGTTGCCATAGATTCGCTGGAATTTATAATTGACAGATTGGAGAATTTTTGAGGAAGTCCTTGATGACCTTCAGAATTTCGGACGAAAGCTTCTTGACGAAGAATTTTGCCGGTTGTTAGGTGTGAAGAGGATGGTGTTGTACCTGGGTAAACAGGCCTAAAGTATTTCTGGCGGGAAAATATTAATGAGGTACTATCGAAGGCGCAATATGAATGGTAGCTTCGAGTATTAAGTTCGGGGTTGGCGATAGTTGAAGTTTGAAAGTGGAATTAATATCTTGTTTGCGATATTAATGTATGTACCTTTGTAGGTATGTATAAGTCCAATAATCTTAAGGTTAGGATAAAATCGATTTCATACTAAATTTCTCTGTACTACATGGCAGCCCGTGATTGATAAATAAAAGTGCGGGAGTGACAGTGATAGACATCCGAGTCGAAAGAGAAGATAGAACTCTGGGCCAACTTTGAGAGAAAAAGGTATGGGAGGTAAAATTGATATCGGATATTTCCATGCACTGTACTGCAATATAATATTGAGTTGAGGCGTGGTGTAATGTGGTGTGATTGCGATTACTTATTGGGAGCTCGTTGGCTTGCTAGAAAATATTCGAGAGGCTATCGAAATTTTGCCGGAGGGTTTTCGATCAAGTTTTGGAAGGGGGATGAAGGGGGGGTGGTTCAGAAAGAAGACTGATTGAAGTGATGAACTATTGGAAGAAGTTCATGCAACGGAGGATGAAGAATGGTAGACAGAGTTATGATCTTGATAGGATTTTAGAGACAGGTTCGATAGGGCGATGGCTTCGTTCACTTGTGTGTGTTGATACCGTTTTCTCTCTATCAATCTCTTGTTCTTTAGATAGAGTTTGCCCTTCTGGTGTTGGTAGTGGTGTGATTTTTTCCTTAATCCATCGAGTAGCGAGTAAGATTCAAGCCATTCTCATGCAATCTCATGCCAAGTTCGTTCAATGTGGAAAAAGAGAAAGAAATCTCGTCCTTGGATTGAATGGCAACGGGTATGGAAAAATAGAAAAGATAACAAACTCACTCTCGGTGAAGATTGTTCCACCGACAAAGCAGCTTTGTTTAGAAGGAACCTTGCGACCCTGCATATAAATTTGAGGGCGATAGGTTTGGATGTGATGTTGAACTGGGGGGAAATACTAAGGGGAATGCCAAAAGATGGGGAATTTGGAGAAGTGGAGGTAAAATTGGTCGGTAGCCAGGGGGTAATAATCTTCCGCCAATGATAATCTCGATAGGTAAGAAAATAGATGGATATTTCGTTTTTTATAGTTATGGCAAAGGATTCAACAAATTAATCCCCGAACACTTCCCATTCATTACCTATATTGCTTGTTTATTTCTATGAGGACGCATGGATTGATCAAAAGTATCATTTTTGAGAGGGGAGACGGTATATATAAAAGTTAGACTACTCATGCCGGGGCATTAGATACGTACCTTTCTTCGTGTAATTCACATACATGCAGTTAAATAAGTAGATTATACCTGTACGTTGATATCCTTATGTCCCGTCTTTTTTGGACTTGGACTTGCTTACCTAGATCAATAGACCTA
Organism: Botrytis tulipae; assembly: GCA_004786125.1. Lineage (NCBI taxonomy): Eukaryota > Fungi > Ascomycota > Leotiomycetes > Helotiales > Sclerotiniaceae > Botrytis > Botrytis tulipae. Next base: position 237,881 of record PQXH01000026.1, read on the forward strand.
CAATTCCTACCGTTTGTACCTACTTAGTAGAGAATAAGATTACTAGTCAAGTTCGACAACACCAAGCTTTTTAGATCCTTGACATCGACAAAAGACTTGGTAGTCCTAGAAGGTGACACATTGAATGAAAATGACAATTATATTGAATTCTACGAGTTCTAGAATAACATCTCCATATGCAGATCAGCGGCGTAAGGATATAGATTTCACGTTTTGGTGGTACGTTATACCCATATGAAGACATTGTAGAAATACTTTGGGAAGACTTTGAACGAAGGATTTATCCATACATTTTGCCTGAATACCTAGTAGATTTTCATACGAGTTTCAAATCAATTTTCTTCATCACTCTATGGAGTTGTATGGGCATCTTCATACGAATGGATTTGTTTGGTGGATATTGACACACATGCGTAGTCGAAATCTCAAATAATGGAAAGGTTTTGTGGATGATAAATTTATGTGGTTAGTACACTCTGAAAAGGTCCTTCTCGTTACTCAACTGACAATGAACTTTGGAAAGTCTCGAGGTTGAATTGTTTTTATCTATGCAAAACATCATCAACCATACCCCGTCTAACGGAAAAATATATTTAGAGTTTTGCCTCTTCACCTATTCAATTAAATCAAAACATCGACAAGACGTTTTCCTTCGGTGCGGACCGAATATTTCAAATTTCTCCCTTTCTCATCTCAAGATTTATGTCACCCGAGCGGTGGAACTGGTGGAAGGATCATTTACTGCGTGTTCATCAAATACTTCCACCTTGGCTTCCAGTCTTATCGATATTTCGAGGCACATCCACATGATATAACCATGTGAAAACGAGTTTTAAGTTGAGAAGTTTCTCCTGAGAGCTTCTCTATCTATCTGGATGATGGCGCATAAGATGAGGGGAGTTGTTGAGAATCTCGTACTCTGTATATCCTTTAGATTGGGAGATACTTATCGATGCTCGAAATTGGTTCCTGGGAAAATGAAAGGGAAAATGAAACTGGGCGAAGGTGTAAAAGTCTACATCTCACAAGTGTGAGTGAGCTTCCAGTACCTTTTGATGAAAGGAATCAAGCCAGAGCACCACTTTTGTTGTTATAAATGTCACCCCCTAGGTTGTCACTCCCCAAGTTTGGTCTGACAGAGAGACATACAAATACCAACATCAGCATGGGATTCAGGACAGAACTAGATCTCCCATAATTTATTGATCAACTTGTTTCCCTCCCGCAAAGATGGCAAGAGAGTTACCCCAGAATATCACAAGTCGAGGGGTAAAGATTGACTTCGTTGAACATGGAAAAAAGGTTGGTTAACAGTCATGTAGCTACAAATAATTCTTCCAAACATCGGTAACTCATTTACCTGGTTGGTTAATTTATATATCGGGTTATATATACGTGGTTAATAACGACGATGTTATCTCACCTCCTTCACGTGCGTCGGTTCCAAAGTGAAAAGTTTCTCCTCACTCCACAATAACCCCCACCTCAAGAAAAATGATCCCCCACGTTTAAAAAGTTATGGGGTTAATAAGCCATAGTATACCCGATTGACACCGGAATCTTTGCGCACAAACGCCTGATTCCAATTCGATTCAAGCTGGATGGATCTTAATCGAGATAGGATGGAATTGCTTACATACCCGGACATACGAGCATACCTCGCATACGTATCTCTGATCCGATCCGGCCATTCCGGATTCCGTTCGAAAATTCATGAGGTCTGATGTCTACCGACTAAGTAGGTGGGTAGTTGGTACGAAGTAAACGACTTTACCCAGTAATTTCCAGATGGCGAAACTCACTAGAAGGGATTTTTTGATTGTAGTAGTCTACTGTTTTGTTTTCTTTTTCTCATTCACCATTGGGCTAGTATCTCAATTATATGAATAACATGTTTCGAAAATTCTAGAATCTCAATGGCTCACGTCGTTTGAAATTTTTTTTCCAATCTCCTTTATCGATTAATCTGATGATGTCGCAACAGTTTTAATTCTTTGGCCATCGCCCTATCGAACGTCACCGCATCTTCCCATGTAGTCGGACGCCACACCCGCAACGCCTCCTCAAATTACTCGGTATCCACTCCTCCTCCAAATTCCCCAAATCTCCAATTGTAACCCGATTGCTGCACTCCAATTTCTCCAACCATGGAGTCCCCGATACCCCGTATGAAAAAAGTAAAGACTATCTCATTTACTTCCTGTGGATGATCAATCAAATTACTTGACTTGGACACGTCAACAGGAGAGACTTAACTACTCACCACTACCCAGAATTTGAGATAATGTCACCGAGAAAAGGACCGTTCAAATTTCCAAAACTCCATATCTCCATATACTCAGCCATTGTGGGTGTCGACTTGATTTTTAAACCAAAACACGCGCCAATTGATTGGAGTTTCCATTAAGATATATGGATCTTTCAGGGGATTTTCCCTATGGAATTGCACCCGCTCAATGGTAAATATCCGGGCCGTTCGTAAAAAAAAGGGTCAAACCATCACGAACGACGTCATTTCTCGGCCCATCCATCCATTTCACTAAGAGTTTAAAAATCAACCAGAAATTTTTCGAATAATGGACCACCTTCTATGGATCCTTGGGGACTCCAGAAACTCCATATGGAGGCTAGTTTCAAAATCACCCCAACTACACTGTATTACACTTTATCATTCCCTGTCATGAATTCCTTGTGACCTTTCGGACCTGGGATTAACACAAAATGTTAGTGAAATATCACCACCGGAGGTGAAGAGTCAGGAAGGCTCGGCTTACCCCCGTCTCAAAACTCTGCTAATTGGGTAAATTTTCTCATCTCAATCTAGCATCATTATCTGACACGAGGAATAACAAGGCCGAGCAGCGAGCGGATGCCCATTCAGTTCTAGTCTCATGGTTAGACTAGACGTCACATTAAGATATATTTACAACCTCCCCTCCTCTTCATCCTTCCTTCGTTTCATAAGTCTTACCTCGATCGGTTTTTTTCTATCATTTTTAACTTTTGAATACACTTTATTTTCTAGCAAAGTCGATCTCACGTTGTGTTCGTTAATCATTAGTGACCATGGCTCGCTTTGGTCGCAATCGCAATGGCGGTGTCGACAACAGCCATACATCAACTGTTGCCAATTCAGGAAATAACTCGATGGAAGCCACAACTGGAGCCAGGGCTTTCAATGCCAATTCCGAAAAGGGTGTTCATCAATACGAAAATCTCCATGTTCCTTCCATCACTTTGCGCACGATATTCATGACCATCTTGGTTGCAATGGGTGGATTTATTTTTGGTTACGATACTGGACAAATTTCTGGATTCTTGGAGATGAAAGTTTTCCTAGAGAGATTTGGTCAAAGAACCACGAACTTGGCAAAACACCCTACTGGATACTATTTCACGAATGTGCGATCTGGATTAATCGTTGGCTTGGTATGTTCTTTCTCCGTTCTTTTTTCTGAGATCACCCCCCCTTGTCACTCCAAACAATGGCACTAATCATTCTCAGTTATCCATCGGTACCTTGATCGGATGTTTGATTGCTGGACCTCTTGCCAATAGATTCGGACGCAGAACATGTATCCCACCTTGGAGTATGATGTTTTGTGTTGGTGTTGTTGCACAAATTGCCGTTGGTCCTGGCGATTGGGTAGGAATTGCAATGGGAAGATGGTGCGCTGGTTTGGGAGTTGGTGGATTGTCGGTCCTTGTACCAATGTACATGGCCGAGACCTCCCCTGTCCCTGTAAGAGGAGCCGTCATTTCGTGAGTATTCCTCTTTGATTATATCCCATCTTAAAAAATTGATCTCGTATCAAAGAATTGAGGAGCGCGGTGGCTAATCAATTGAACCGCAGGTGTTATCAACTCTTTATTACTATCGGAATCTTCACCGCAGATTGTATCAATTATGGAACCGAAACATATAGCAGCACAGCATCCTACAGAATTCCTATGGGCATTGGATTTATCTGGGCAATTATCCTTGGTGTTGGAATCCTCTTCCTTCCAGAGACTCCCAGATATGATTTCAATCATAACAATGGCACAAAGGCTCGAACCACCATGGCTGGCTTCTATGGCGTCGACGAAAGTCACCCAATGATTGAGACCGAGGTCGCCGAAATCGAGAAGGTTCGCATGGCATCCAGCGGTAGCCACCCATGGTATGAAGCCATCACCGGTCCAAGAATGCTTTACAGAGTTTCTCTCGCAATGGCATTACAAATGTTGCAACAACTCACCGGTGCCAATTACTTTTTCTATTATGGTACTACTATCTTTGCTGGAGTTGGTATCAAAAACTCCTACGTCACTGCTATGATTCTTGGAGGTGTAAATGTTGGAGCCACTTTCTTCGGTGTCTATATGGCTCGTCGCTTCCGTCGTCGCGAATCCTTATATATCGCTGCTCTATGGCAAACTATGTGTTTCCTCATCTTTGCATCTGTCGGACAATTTTTGTTCAAGGGCGCTCCAGAAGGAAGTTCCACAGCTAAGACTGCTGGAACTGTCATGATTGTCTTCGCTTGTCTCTTCATCGTTGCTTTTGCCAGTACATGGGGACCCCTTGTTTGGGCATGTATTGGTGAAATGTTCCCATACCGATACAGAGCTGTCGCAATGGCTTTCGCTACTTCGGCAAATTGGTTTTGGAACTTTATGCTTGCATTCTTCACCCCATTTATCACAAACGATATTCAATATGCATATGGATACGTCTTCGCTGGATGTAACCTTGCAGCTTTCTTTGTCGTATTCTTCTTCCTAGTTGAATCAAGCGGAAGAACTTTAGAAGAAGTTGATGCCATGTATTTGTTGGAAGTTAAGCCTATTGGAAGTCATGCATACACCTTTGATGCTGCTACCATGGCAACTTTGGGTACGGATATTAATACCGACGCTATGAATTTGGAGACAAGAAATGGTAAGCTTCAAAAAGTCAATGAAGCTGGCCAAGGTGGAGTCTTGCATGACGAGGGACTTCCAGCAGAAAATCAGTCTCTCAAATATTAAGTTCGGGTGATGGAGGGGCACCACGAAAATATGAGCATTTTACCGTGGGGTAGTGTTCGGATGAGTATGATTAGATGATAATCTTATTTTGTATATATCACCTTTATATGGGTTGATGATTAATGTTTTTTGCAATGCATAGCGTGGGTCGGATTGGGTAGAGTTTTTACCTTTGTATATATACCATCATGTCGTTAATTGATTAATGAATAAAGACGTCTTATGTTCAACAATTATCACAAAGTCTTTTTGTCACATTTCACAACACCTAGCATACGGTCGCCGCGTCTGAAGTTATCTTGGACCCGAGTTTGAGAGAAAGGGGTTCGGAAGTGTAAGTCCAATTTGGGATAGCATCGACTTCTCCCATTAAGGTCGGCGTCCTTTTCCCCTTATTACCACGCACCACCTAGCACCTCATGACTTACATTACCACTCGACGTCTCGTTATATGCGGGCAATATTTATGGCAACAATTCTTTGTCAGGCATCGAACAAGATTTGTTATGCTATGGTTGATGACCCCATCTCCATCTAATCTTGCCCCCACCATCTCCCCTCAAGCGTACAGGAAATCCACGACGAAAGTATAAATTTGGGAGCCGACAAAAAGGAGATACAAATAAATCTACAAGCAATTGATACATGTTCCCAACAAAACATTTATAACCAAAGAAGCAACAATTAAATTCAGCAATTTTGTAATAATTTTCATGCGACATTCACCTTCACTTCCGCCCCTTTTAGTAAACGCCAGCCCACACCCGGTTCCAAATTACCTTTCACCAACATGATGGAACGATTTTATGTCTCTCTTTACAACCTTTGGTCAAATTCGTGCCATTCAACAATGTGCGTCAACTTTTCGAGACCGACTCAAAAGTTTATGGGAGGAACATGAATAATACAAGAAATATTTTTCGAATATATGCGAAAGCGGGACATTCTCCTTCATACACCCATATAATTCAATCTCATTCATTAATACAAATGGCACAAGTGAAGAGCGTCTTCAAGAGTGGCCACCTTGGCGCACCTTAAGTCTAATATTAAACTTTCCTCCAAAAGAAGGATCTCCCTGTTGTCGCGTTTGGGACGATCTGTTGTTTTACCAATTTTGCCTTGAGAGATTTATTACTTCCGTGTGTCTCGGACCTCGAAGAAATTTGGACAGAGCGGTATTTGGTGGCATTTGTTGTTGACACGAGACTTCAGATAGGAAGGGGGAGAGAGAAAGCAAGCATTCCGGTTTTTTGTATCTCCTGCTGTGCTTGGAATACAAAATCTTGCCTCGATATCTATGCCCATAATTGAAATTCTTGGTCACCCAGTCTTCATGCTCGTTCCAAGTAAGCCTTATCTTGATTGATAGATGGAAACTTTGGTATATCATGACTTCATGAATGAGAAAATACTTCATCAAGATTTACCACAAAGGGAAAAAAGGGGGTTCCAATTATATATACATAAGGTATCATACCCTAGGATCAATAGCATTGAAATGTCGAGCTTTGATTGTGTTAAGTTTTGATGATTTACAAAAGTAATTCCTTGAAAAGATCGTCGACATCGTGCGTCAAGACAAATTATCATCAGTACCAAAATTCTATTCGTGTTTGTTGATCTTAATTTTCAGGAGTAACAAACCAAGAATCATCGTCTTCTTGATCAACCATGACTCTATTTTGAGCATACCCAAATGACAAAAGAGTGTTAAAAATTAATGTTAATTAAAGGATAAAGGATAAAGAAGGGAGGGAGGAGGAGGGAGGGAGGGAGGAGGAGGATAAATAGAAAGCACCCCATCCTGATAAAATTGCTTATTCGGGACCGTCGGGCTCCAAGGTCTCAACCTCGGACCGGGGATGAGGCAAAGTACCGTGGCAGAAAAGTACAACTGATTCTCTTCTATGATCTTATCAATCAACGGGAATCATACGATATATTTCGATCCTTTTAGTCACATTTGTTGAACAACTTCTTGGATCTTGGCCACAACCAATAAATCATTCCTTTGCCAACAATCAAATTGCCACGAGCGTGCCGAGTTTGCCAGTTTTCCTTTTCACCCCGCAGCATAACATCACATAGGTAACACGGCAGTGACAATGGGTTTGCCGTAGAACCGAACCTTCTTCTTACCTTTGTTAATGTTTATTCAACGTTTGAACTCTCGAGCGCAGCGAGGTCTGGGGGTTTGGGGGCTTGCCCCCATCTGAACAAAGATTGAAGAATAATCAATTGTATTTATAATAAGAATACTCGTACCGGTAACATTAAAAACAAATATTCTTTTTTTGGCCAATTCGTACGTACCCGTGGACGTGTAAGGCAACCGTAATCAGTAAGAATCATATCATAAGCCCCCTCTCCGATCAAAATATAAAGTATTCGAGGTCAACACGTAACAGCCAACGAACCAAGCATATTTAAGCCACTCTCTTGCAGCTGAAGTTTTTCGTTTCTCCGTACGAAGCACTCTATATACCTTGTGAGCTTGCTTTCTCTTCCTCGATTCAACCAATCCCATGCGCAACATTGAATTGATCTGTCACTAGCCACTCTGAAACCCAGATGTAAATGCATACTTATGCTATCAATGCCACTCTTATCCCGGAGTAGACGTTTATGGGTTTGCCGTGCTCCGAAATCTCCATACAGCCGTAGCGATATGGGGCAACATGTTCAGAGCATAAAATAGATTAGAACAAGCATGGAAGCATGTAAGCATGGTATCCATGAGTGGTAACGAGGTTTGGTTTCACTGAAATCTACTTGAGTATGAAAATCAATTTATCGAGGGAGGAGATTTACCCTAATCTGATCTTTAATAGCGTGGAAGGTAATTACTGATTTTTAAAATTAATCGTTCGAGAAAAGGAATCTCGTCGCCGTGAAAAGCGTCCCATCTTATATTCTCTATGATTGGATTTGAAGTGTGGTAACAAATCTTGAAGGAAGCGCATACCTCCTTCCTACATGCCCAGTATCTATCACCTACCGAAGTAACACATCCTACGAGTCTACGTATAAGATGTGCAGTTAATATGTAAGGTAGTCAGTCAACTGCACCCTAGCCCTAAAATTACATACGATGTAGGTATTACCATTTCGAAAACCCCTCCCCAATGAACTTCAACCGTCAATCCTCGTGATGACAACTTTTACGTCATGAAGACCTTTTCCATCAGCCCAACCATTCAAAACTTCGAAAATCTTACCTGGCAGCCTGGGTAGTCGAGGTAGTCGTGGTAGTGAATCTTCTCAGAATACTTCGTAGGCTTAGAAGTTAAAACACACTTAGAACCAATAACCTTGCCAGTCCCTACCCTTTCTTGAGCCCTTAAAAAGCTTACTTTGTATGCCCAGATATTCAACTCAACATCTTGGAACATGACCCCCTGTTTGAATATTTCTCCATTTTTTAATGCACTTCTGAATCACTGCGCCCATCAAGACAACCTGAGAGACATTCATAATAATACCTGGTACTCATAGATTCTCATTCATACTTATTTTATTACTGTATGGACACGGAAACTAGAACTAAATTGAGGTTATTTCGTTTGTGTTGTTTGGGGGTTTGGAATGAATTCCCTTTCATACAATCGATCAATCGATCAATCGATCAGTCAATCATTCAAGCCAACAGTCAAGAGAATCCATCTGTGAGCCAGAGCCAATAAGTGAAAACTCTCGAGTATTCCAGAATACGGTGTGGTAGAACAAGATTCATAGTTGAGCCATTGCATATTTAGGTTTCTGCATACTGCAAGCCTACACCAAACAGGAAGGAATAGAGTCAGCAACCTGTTGAACTTCACGAAAACCATTTTACATATTACTTCTCTCAATTGTCTCACTCATATTGAAGATCCTTTTATTACCTCGACTGTACCTATCTATCTCTTTACTATACTTTCAGTTTTGTTCTTCTCAAAAGAGAATACAAATCAATCAAAATGACGGGTTCATTCTGGCACAATGTCCTAACATTTCGAAGACCATCCTCATCAACTTCCTCAACTTCTACAACATCCGACTCAATAGATTCCTCCTCTAGCAGCACCCTAAATTTAAGTGTTCGATCCAGTCATAGACTATCCCGAAAGCGACGAGAAGTGTTTGGTGATTTCGATTACACCTTCGATAATGAGAGTATGAATGCGAATATGCAAGAACCTTTAGGGATGGAGAGAAATTCTCTGGGTAAGGATACAGGATTTCCGGAACCTTTGAGCCATGGTATGTTATTGTTCCTCCTTTCCTTCTCGATCCTACGTAGAGGGATCATACATGTCGAGGATCAAGGAAATAAGCTGACAATAAGATAGATCGCAATACAACACTCCCACACCCCGAAGCAGATACCTCACCCTTTGCAACCCTCGAATCCACAGAAGTTGACATTTATCGTTCTCATTCACGACTTTCCATTAGGAGACTTCATAGCAGACATAAAGGATCACATCTAAGCGTACCTTTATACGAGAGCAATGAATACACAAATGGCAATCATGTCCATGGTGATATGAAGACGATAGAAAAGGATGTCGAGAAACAAAACGATCTGGTCGACCCACCTAAGACGGTAGAAGAATTTGTGGAAATGGAGGATCGAGATGATCAAGGGTATAGACCGGGAGACAGAAGGAAGGGCGTACTCAGAAAGTTGAACTTACACAAAGTTTAGAGGAGATTGGTAAAAAAGGTATCAGGAGTTGAGAATCTGGAAGGAGAAATTTTGATGGACGCAGAACGCAACACAAAATTGGATGGGATGGGATTTGATCAAGCAAGCGAGGAGTTGAATGGATTTGGAGTTCGGATATTTGAAAGGTTGATAATGGTATCCCTTTGTAATTATTTCTTTCCCTCAACAGAATCATGAAATAACTTCATTCATGAAAATAAACAGCATAAAACCCCAAACTAGCTTCCCCGATAAGTTGTATAACTGTATGGTCCCAAAAGTAGCGGAACGTGGAAATGTTCTCCTTCCTTAACTACGAAGTTGAGTTCAACGCAAGGGAAGAAAGTGTTTTCGTAACCATAATATGCGCCGGTCTCAAATCGAAGTTTCCACATGCTAGAACCCATTGGCAGATTCTGACTTTTTATCTTTCCCCCTTCAACAATCAATTCGCCGACTTTCTTGGATGTGACATTCTCTTGTTCATTACGCCAATTAGCGATTCGACCGTCGGCATTTGTTATCGCACGAAATATGGTGGACTCTTCGGAAAGGCAGATTAAAGAGACATTGATTCCCGAAGCTGGTCGACCAGTAGTAGTGTCGAGAGCATGACATGTAATTGGATCCCTTTCTGCCATTTTTGTTATGTGCAAAGTAGATGTTGAATGAGGGGTAATTTGGGAGGATATGGCTTGTAGACGTTCGTTGAAATGTTCAGAGGTGGGGTTGCGGGGCATCGATTGTAAATGGTGTGAATGAGTGAGAACGGTAGATGGAGGGTGACACGAATCTCTATTAAGTCTGAAGGATCCTCAATAAGGGAAATGCGCTGAGTGGTGTTGAAGAAGAATGTAGCAATAACAATTCAAAGATAATTGTTATATTGATGAAATTGATTGTAGAGAAAGAAACACCTAGGTACCTAGTAGTGAATAAAGCTTGCCTCGCAAATCGGAGATGGCCGCTTCAGCCTTGTGTTAACGCTTAATAGGAGGGGGGGGGGATGAAGACTAGTTAGAAGCCTTGTACCGGTACTCCAATTGTACTTTGGACTTTATGAGTATTCATATGAGATACAAATTGAAGGGAATGCGATGACATGGTTGACTGTTTGAAACTCGAGTACATTTGAATGTGAACACACCTTGGAAATGTGTGTTGACCCAATGATAAGCCTGGTAGGGAGCTTCCCGGGCTAGCGAATCAAATCACTTAGCGCACTGTACGTTTGACAACTTGCAAGAAGAAGACGTCAGAAGGCAAAAGATAATTCTAGAATTCACCAAGAACTTTGAGTCTACAAGGGACTCGGGAAACGACATCGACCATCATTCAAACTTGACTTCGATAACTCAAAATAACCTTTCTCTCCTGTTCCCTCTCGCCTTTTGCCATCTTTGATTTAATTTTACCTTATCATCAAATAAGTTAGGATCTTCACCCCAGTTCATCGAGTTTCCTCTCCTGCCACAATCCTGCCACAATCCCGCCATAATCAAGATGTCCACCGCAGTAATCAACACTGACGATGATCAACTCGAGCCTACCCTCCAATCAATCCTTGATCAAAAGTCTCTTCGCTGGATCTTTGTTGGCGGAAAAGGAGGAGTAGGAAAAACTACAACATCATGTTCCCTAGCCATTCAACTCGCCAAAGTCCGTCGTTCAGTTCTCCTCATTTCAACAGATCCAGCACATAATTTGAGTGATGCCTTTTCGCAAAAGTTTGGAAAGGAAGCTAGACTTATTAATGGATTTGAGAATTTGAGTGCCATGGAAATTGATCCCAATGGTAGTATCCAAGAACTTATGGGACAGGCTGAGGAGGGTGAGGGACCAGCTGCGGGCATGGGTGGAATGATGCAAGATTTGGCTTTTGCTGTTGGTTCTACTTGCCCCTACAAAATAATTACTTGGAGTGTTCATTTACTAATTCATTTGATAGATTCCCGGTATTGATGAAGCTATGTCGTTCGCAGAAGTCCTCAAACAAGTTAAATCTCTCTCCTACGAAACCATCATTTTCGACACCGCCCCAACTGGTCATACACTCCGCTTCCTTCAATTCCCTACCGTTCTAGAGAAAGCCCTTGCGAAAGTCTCCCAATTATCCACACAATTTGGACCTATGTTGAATGGGTTACTTGGAGCCAATGGTTCTCTACCAAATGGACAAAATCTCAACGAAATGATGGAGAAACTAGAAGGTCTCCGCGAAACTATTTCTGAAGTAAATGGACAATTCAAGGACGAAAATCTCACTACCTTTGTTTGTGTCTGCATACCCGAATTCCTCTCTCTTTACGAAACGGAACGTATGATTCAAGAACTGGGCTCCTACCACATCGATACCCATTGTATAGTGGTCAATCAATTACTGTTCCCTAAGAAAGGAAGTGATTGTGATCAATGTAATGCAAGAAGGAAGATGCAAAAGAAATATTTGGAACAAATTGAGGAGTTGTATGATGAATTTAATGTGGTGAAGATGCCATTATTAGTTGAGGAAGTTAGAGGAAAAGAAAGATTGGAGAAGTTTAGTGAGATGCTCATTACTCCCTATGTTCCACCTGCTGGAGGATTGTAGATTTCTAGAGAAAGATATATAAAGCAATGAGATTTGATACCCATATTCATGCCGCTCTTCATGCCACCTTTCATGCCGCCCTTCGTCCCAAGCTGTGCGACACATTTCTAGTCAGTCACACGCATGTATCAGACATACCTCCAATTGCATTCATTCATGTACGCAATGGGGAACCAACCATTTTATTGATTTATCGCTTGCTAGCTATCAGACCACACTTTTATGAAGATCGTCCTTGATGACTTTTTTATATGTCGTCAATTTATCATCCAAATAGCATCCGCATCCTCGAATCATCGCACGTCAAGATTCATCGACTTAATTTTTCCCGCTTTATAACCTCTGTTTCCCCAATGCTACAGTGTGTCCTTAAAAGGAAACTCACAACTCCGAGAACTGGAAGACAGCTAGCACTTTTGGATATCATCAAAAGCCAATCCTTTTCATTAAAAGAGTGCCCCCCATCCCCCTCTCCCAACGCCAATTGCCAAATAATCTTTATTATGATCCATCAAACTATTGAACGTCCGTCGCTCCCTCATGTCCATACCACGGTTTGGGAGCCATGGGCATTCTAAAATAAAATCTTACGATTATTCGTCCCTCTATTCATTAGCATATCCATCATTCGCCGACCGTTGGATAAATTCCAAGAAGTTCGACCGGTTTTAATTGAAACACCCTCTTGAGTCTCTCCTTATCCTTATAACACAACTTCCCATTTGCCCATAATTCTCCTCCAAAAGTCTCACTGAAATCCTTCATCACTTCTTCCATTCCCTTCACACCAGCCCCATGAGGTGATTTCTTCAGCCACTCTTTTTGGTCCCAATACACCCAGTCATCCCAAGCCGTATTTACACTGACCGACCTTTTCACCCCATCTCCTAAGTATATATCATTGCCCGATGTTCCCGCCCTACGAAGAAGCTCCATCCACCGAGAATATAACCCCCAACTTTTATCCGCATCTGGGTTCATACCAGTGAGAAGTTCCTCACTTTTCCACCGCAAGTCCATAGCTTCTGAGACCCTTTGCATCCATTTGACATCCATTTTAATTTCCTCTGTTCTCATGGGGTTGATTTGAACTTTCTTTAAACCACTCCAACTTTCTTCTTCGTTTCTTTCATTACGAAGACCAGAGTTCCCTCCAATTCTCAGAAATAACATTTCAGCCCATTTCAAATCATCGGAATCAGTCAAATCGAGATTTACTTGTAGTGACTGAACATATATAAAAGTATCGTCACCCAAATCTCCCATGCGAAAAAGTAAATCCGCGGGCCAGAGTCCAAGGCTATTGACCTTCCAGAGGGAGATGATAGCTTCATTGTATAATTGAGAACAAGTACTTAAAAGACCGAGAGCGGGAAGTGAAGAATTGGAAAGACAAATGTCGTTTTGAGGATCATAAGGTAATATTTTATAAGTATTGTTTAAGGTACAACGGTAAGTGACACAATTGAACGGAGTTTGAAAGGCATATTCGTATATTTCGTCTCGAATTTCTCGTGGGATGTCAGTTAGGATATTGAGATGTTTTTTGATTCGCATTTTGGGCCTAGGACTTGGGATCTGGAGACTGGAAACCGGAGACTGATATATGAGAACTGGGGATTGCGGAGAGGAGAGAGGGGGTTGCGGGGGATTGGAGATCAAGGCTAGGGATCTACAAGCTTAAAAGTTGGAATAAAAATGGTGTTATATTGTCACATATAGTGATTTGGCACATTTGATAGAAAAGGAAGTCATGCGCTACACAAAGAATTTGCAGGTTAACAAAACGGTATTGTCAGTGTCACAGCCTCATTGTACATCATTAATTGCGCGGCTTAAAAAGTTGTGACCAGCGCCGGTAACCCACATTTCGGATATTCTCCGATGATTTTCACAAGGGTCAATTAAGTGACTCGAGAGTAAGTGAACGAGTCAATAAATTGATCATCATAATTCGAAACCCCAGTATCATGATCTTCGGATGATATACAACATTTGATTCCGATGATTGAATCAAACTCCGAGTTTTGAGAGGTACGGAGTAGTCTGATAGCCCAAGTCCTGGCTAGCTTTGAATATTCTAGAAACTATGAACCTATAAATAATTCCTAATGGATTCAGATTCACCCCCCCCCCCCCCCCCCCCCCCCGCCACAAAAAAAAGGGACAAGCCCCACCCCCCAC
>PQXH01000026.1:252370-283177 GCA_004786125.1 Botrytis tulipae
GGGGACTTTTAAGATTTTTGAAAAATCAAACCCTAAAAAAAATTCTGATGTGTTTAAATTTCCCCCCCCCCCCCCCCTCCCCTCAGAAGAATAAAAATCGTGCGAACGTCTTCAACCCGTTGATCGATTTCCTACCTGTGTCTGGGAATAATTTTGAGTTCTCCATCCCTTGAATCAAGTTTCAAACCCCTCACAATTTGTTTTCCATCTTTCAAACATAACACCCCATCAACATATAATTGCCCGCCAAATTTGTCATGGATTCTGTCTAATAGCTTGCTTGTATCAGTCGTATCAATTAGCATTTCTGCCAACCATTTCCTCTTAGCCCAAGGAGACAGTCGAGGCCAACTAGTGTTTATCATCCAAGTCCGATATCCTTTTTCTGTCGAAGCATTTCCAGGATACTCTTGATATAATCTTCCATCGACTATTTCACCATTTTCCCTTAGGTCAAGAATATCCTCAAATTCCTCGACTGTTTGTGGTCGTTCTTTGCTCGCTTTGATTGTAATACTATGCAATTTTTGTAGAGACCCTGCTACTGCTGCCAGACCACGCTCAACCCATTCTAATTCGTCCCAATCCAATACCTCCAATTGTATGAATATATGCCATCGCGTAGCTTCGCCAAGTATTGAAATCCTCTTTTCGAGCTTGGATTTTAAGTCAGGAAGCTCCCGCAGTTTCAGTCCTTTATGCTCCCAAATTATTTCTTTGCATTCTCTGTGTACTTGTTTACATGTTCGAAGTATGGAAAAGGACTGCGCAACTTCCATAGACCATGGCGAAAGAGTAATGACACCATTCGGATCTGCGAGGATAAAGGTGTAAATTAAGTCGCGGATCTCTCGTGGGAAAGTTTGGAGGAAAGGGAGAGACATGTCGTTATTTACCAAGAGCTGCTTGTATGCCGTCAGTATATGGGGGAGGTTTAATTGCAGTGTGTTTTGTCTGATGGAGGATATTCTGCACCTTTAATAGTTGCCTCTAGAATATTCTCAAATAACGCGCCTTGCCCGGACCTAGCGATGTTTCTTCCAATTTTCCAGAAACAGACTTTGAACGAAGTCGCGGGTGTTTCTCGAAGTCGAAACTGCCAATTAAACTTGCACTTTTCTTGAATTGAAGACGGTAATTTCGACTGCTGACTTTTTTTCTTGAGAGATTCTGGTTACCTAGTATAGTAGCCTCAGAATACTTTTAAGGCCAAAAAGTATGCTTTGATGATACCTACCTAGTAGGTTGTTCTTCTTGTTGATAATCGACACGACACTCCCAATAGCTTAGCTGGGTACCTCACTACCACTGGAATGAATTGTTGCTGCTGGTGTATAACATCTTGCCGGCTGGCTATCATAAAGGATTTTCTACCTTTGGTGCTTGTGGATTTGGAGTGGTGTGTGTATTCGACAAAAATTGGCCTTGGGCGAAAAATTGAGGTCTCGATTAAATTGTAGCAGTAAGCACTATGTTAGTATCAGTATCACTGGACTGGATATACGAAAGGTCGGGTAGGAATTGATTGGTTCATGTGTGTTCCATCTCAGTACTGGTACTAACATGAAAATCACTTAACGCGTTCAAACGCGCTTTGACCACTATACACGTTGTGAATTCATTCATAACTTTCGTTCCTCCATCAACCAACTTGTTCAAATTTTGTACAGAAGGAATTGGGCGCCTTCGATTTTGCTATCTTACTTTGACCTCATTCACAAACTTTGCTTGTATAATTCTTGCCTTGTATCTTTTTGGTGATTCTTGCTTTCTATCACAATTACCATCATGCCTTCTGCGGTCAAGAAAAGAAAGGTCGCGGCGCCTTCTTCGAGAAATGCAGCCACCACCAAGATTCAACCATTGAGTTCCTTTACTACGATTTCAAAAGCAGTTACAAAGAATGGAGCAAAGTCAATAATTGAAAAGAATAAACAAACGAATGCGGCATCAGTGACAGTAACTAAGTTAGATAAACCTTCTACGAATTTAAGAAAGAGAAAGTTGGATACAGAGGAGGAATCGAATGTGACTGAGATAGCAACGACTACGACTGCGACGATTGCAACTGCCACAACTGCCGAAGAAATTGAGACACTTCCATCAAAACCGGTCCTCCCGTCAAAAGTTCCACAAACACCGCACAAACTTATCAAAACATCATCAATCACTACCGATACCCCAACGAAAGGCGCGCGCACTCTGCTCGATCGTCTCCTTCTACAAACCCCAAAAAGACCCGTCCAAAAAAGACCTTCTCTTTCGTCTCTACGATCTCTTTCTTCGAATTCTGGCACGGCGGTTTCGACACTTCCTCTTGAACATTCACAAACTGGCGCTGAAGAAAAGGAGGAGGAAGAGAACCAAAAAGAGGACCTTAAAGAACTACTCCCTACCGAACTCATCGATATTATCAATCTTCACGCAGCACTTCTCACAACACTCACCCTCCACTGCGCTCACAATGGATCCAATGCACCCGCAGATTTACGGAATCTCTGTCCGGATATTGCCAGAGCATGGGGAAAACGGAAGGTCATGCTGGATGATGTCCGCCGGGCTCTTGGTGTCCTGAACTCTCATGTCAAAGTTGACGCAGAAGATCAAAAACTTTCTACAATCACTTTATCAGATTATGGACCCGGGAAAATATGTGTCGAGATTGAAGCTGGGAATGGCGGTCGAAAGGGTAATAACTTGAGGCCGATTGATGAAGAAAGACTCAATGGAATATTTTCGCAAAGATTGATAAGTCGGTGGGAATTGAAAGGGGAGGATATTACTATTGAGGACTTCATCAAACAATTACCATCGGAGCCAATCACACCTTGTTCTTCGCTCTCAAAAATGACGCCCCTCCTCGCCAAGGGTCAACGACGACTGGAAGACATGAAAGCCGGCATTGTTGCTAAAAAGGATCTCAGGAGAACAAAATCATCCCCCGCTCTTATTCAAGCTACGAATTCTACAGATACTTCCCCCTCTCCCTCCACCGAAAAGAAACCTACACTTCTCGAGCGTCTCCGCGCAAAACAACTTAAACAATCTCTCCTTCCTCAAGCGCCATCTCCTGCGCAAGTAGCTCGTAAATCAGCTTTATCAAGAATGGAGGAAGTTGTCAAGGTCCTCAGTATCTTGAGTACGTCGGGATCAGCTGGACAGCAAAGAATCTCTTTCACCATGCCGACTTTAATTGGTAAATTGAAGGATTCATTCAAGACTCCTATATCGAAAGACGAAGCAATTACTGCTGTGAAATTATTAGCGGTCGAGATTGCGCCGGAATGGGTTCAATTGGCTAAGATTGGGAAGATGGAAGCGGTGGTTTTTGATAGGGAGAAGAAAATTTTGGAGGAGAGTGTTAAAGATCGGGTCAAGCAAGCCCAAGCTGCTTGAACCTCAACATGAGTTGGATATCGTGAACGAGTGTTGGAAAACGGCTCTTTTAAGATTTGTATATTGTATTGGTTGAAAAAGATACCCCTGTTTTGTATATATTAGGAGCATGATGTACTATGGTTTGTTGGTCTTACTCGGTTCGTTGAAGGATACGGGACACAGAATACAGGATACAGGATCCAGGACTGAGGAGCAATGGACGGGAAGGACGGGAAGGAAGGAAGAAGGGATGGAAGAATAGAATTGTATAACTAGGGACCACAAACGGAATGAATAATTACTGAATGACCTTTTATTTCCTCACCCATACTGACCCACGTGATATCATCAGCGGCAGCGGGTGCCTGTCACCAGTCTTCCGTACCAAATGTTGTCTTTTGGGCCAATTATCTGCATCGCTTCGGCATCATCTTATGGGGCATGTTCATCCTGAACTGAGGATGCTACAGCGCATCCAAAACAGTGATCCTATTCAGGTGTGTCGGCCAAGATCGAGCAGGAAAGATCAGGTCTCTAAGATTTATTTAGTAGGAAGAACAGACTATGCCAGGAAACAGTCAAGACATTGTAAATCAATTGGAGAAAAAGGGTTGAATTGAGTAAATGATTTATCTACTCTGATAGACCATAATCGCCAGGTATAATAACATTGAAATCCAACGCAATGGAAACCTCTTGATATCTAATGCTTTCATTTATTCTTTCATGCATCTCATCTATTCATAAACTCCATAGCTTGAAGCAGCGACCATTCACCATCCACCGTCCACCAATACTCATTTGATAGGACTTGCCCACTTATATCATCATCACACTATCCGCATTTACTCATCATCATCCACTCCACCTGGAGTACCAGTCTTAGGAGTACCAGTCTTGGGAGTACCAGAAACAGGAGTTCCACTCTTCGCACTCGGTGGCCCAGCCGTAGGAGGAACAATTTTGATTGTAGTCTTAACGGGTGCTGCCTTTGCTGCAGGAGCAGGTGTAGCATTCTTCTTTGGTCCTCCAAACTTCGAACCTCCAATATCATTTCCACGTAACTTAATACCCAAAACACGTTCCATATTGTTCAAAACTTTCTGATCAGGAGTGGCGACACCCCTTTCCATGTCGTTGACAATCTTTGGGGTAGTGTTGCATAGTTTGGCGAGGTCGGCTTGGGTTTTGATGTTTTTGGCCTTGCGACCATCTTGAATGGCTCGGGCTACTTCCATACCAACGGTCTTTGGCTTAATGATTTCATCGGAGCGGTCGACTTTTGTGAGATGTTGACCTTCTCCTGAAGAACCCTATTCGAATAGGTTAGTTTGTGGCACATGGTGGTCGAATGTAAGGCTTGCGGAAACAAGGTCGCGGGGTCGCGGGGTAAATGTTAATGATTGAATGGATTCGACTTACAGCATTACCGGAAGCAAATTTCTTCTCAGTAGTAATAGCTCCTCCGCTTCTCTTAGCAGCGTTCAATGCAGCAGCTCCTCTAATGACAGTCTCTCTGTTTGCGCCAGCTCCTCCACGAACATTCTTTCCAATCTTTGTAGTTGATTCCCAGTCATCCATTTTGATTGATTTTTATGTGGGTATTTGATTAAAAGGTGTTTCCTGAAGAGATAGAATGTTTAATTGAAAGGAAAGGGATTCCGAAAATTTATCGAGGGTATTTGACGCTGATGTTGTTGTATGTTGTAAAAAGCTGAAGAAAGATTGATGACTTCTATTTGTGGCAATTGGATAGCGCTTCCTCTCGCCGAATGAATCAGATACAAAAAGAATTTCTTATGTAAGCAGGATTAAGTTATGTCGTCAAGCGGTGAGTGCCGCAGAAGGGAAACTTTACTGTATTGAGATGAAATGGTATGGCAATATATCCTTGTATGACTCTAGAATTTGATTTCTAAGAGTAGTGTACGAGTACGTACCCATTGACCATATGCATCGTGTAATTTACATGTTCAGACAACTCTAAAACATCATTGCTATTCTATCATACGAGAATCTTGAGGTCTTATATATAGAGGCAGTCCCGTATTTACGTTTACCTTCGGTTTCCTTACGATTCATAATTCTTGAAATTAGGAACATTCGGCAAAGAAAAATGAATTATCAAAGAACTCAATATCGCCTCCCCTAGACTTTCAAACCGCATCATGGGTGTTCCTTATCTTGCATTCACCTCAATCACACTCTTTGGGTTATTCGGATCAGTGTCCGATATATCAACTATCTTCGCCTTTTCGATTATACGAAATAGACATTCATTTTTACAATCAATCCAGAAATATGTTAACCTATCAACCATTACTACCATTGCCACGAGCACGAGTGTCCTGTTTTCAATTCTTCAAATTATTCGATATGTCCGAGGGCTTCAGGTAGCATCTACCAATCCAGATGATCAATTTCTAAAGCCTATGCTTTTTCCTACGAAAACAAGTCATTTGAGATTGTTTCCAAAGAGACATGGTTTCTCATACTCCTATCTTTTAACTGGCATACCCATTGGTTGGACAGGATCTTCAGGAGGGATAATTTCAGTCGATGAAAAGAATGATGGACTTCCATGGTATAGAAGATTATTATCCTTTCAACCAATGAGTCCTTGGTATGTCGTGGATGGAGATTGTTATTTGGAGAGGGGTCATGTCTCTGGTGGATTAGAAGGAAAATTGAAAAGATTTCTTCACGATCAGGTAATTTTGATTTTTAATATGTTCAGGATTCTGTTGACAAAATCTAGGGTTTAAATTATGAAGATTATCCATTTGCATATCTCTTGACGTCTTCTAAGTTTCTTGGGTATCAAAATAATCCAGTTTCAATATGGAACCTTTATTCAAGGAATAGAGAATTGAAAGCTGTTATCCTCGAAGTCAATAATACATTCGATGAACGTCATACTTATTTTGTTACACCAAAAGATGCGGAAGATTCCAAAATAGAGGAACCAAAAGGCAAAGCACCAAGGTTCACAAATACTTGGTCCAAGGAATTTTATGTTTCTCCATTCAATTCTCGAAGTGGTTCTTATTCCGTCTCAGCTTCTGATCCATTTTTCCCATCGCTTTCTGGCAATAATCCTCTGGATCTCACGTTAACGCTTAGTTCTACTGAACGTCCATTCTTAGTAGCAAGAGTCTTTTCTGATGGCCATGCATTCGACCCATCTACCATGTCGGTACTTGAGAAGACTAAATTTCTACTATCATGGTGGTGGGTAGGATTCGCTACATTCCCTCGAACATTAGTCCAAGCCTCCATATTATTTTTCAAACGGTCTTTACCATGGGTTTCGCGTCCGGAACCATTCAAGAAGACTATTTCCAGACGTGCCGATAAAACTCAAAAGTCTATTGAGGTATTATTTCGACAATTCTTACAACATCTTATTGAGGTAGCGGACGAGCCTTTAGTTTTAAGGTACAGACCTGCCGGACTTCTTGATAATACCCCAGAAATTATGTTTTCTCCTTCAGCTCAAATGTCACCGGACTTGGCAAAATCCATGGAAATATCAGTACTTACACCGATTTTCTACGCCCAATTCATCAAGTATATCGACATTGTTCAAGGTCTTGAAATGGAATCGAAAAATGAAACTATATCCATCTCTAATTTGAGTCTTTTATGGACCCGGCCTTTGAAATCGGAGACGCAGCAAGCAGTACCAGAAAATTTCAATCCATCAGATGAAAATACTCTTACCTGTATATTTTTCCGAGCAATTCGTTCCACTCGTATATGCTCTCATGCTGATTCTGCTGCTCTTACTGGGAATAATTTTTCATCATTTGACAAATATATTCTGGAGCACACCGATAATATCACTTCGATGCTATATCAGAGGATACTGCTCAAGATGTGGCTTTGTGATTGGATCGCTTTGGGATGGGAAGATTTATTGAATTTCCAATGGTGGTTGATAAAGATTGGAGGCTTTTGGTGGTTAACGGAAAAGATGTGGTTCATTTATTTGAATGCATACACTGGCTTGAAACATTGAAAGCATGATGTTGGGAATAATGTAAGATAGATGTGGGGAATATCGAAGGATGATGTTGGGAAACTTGTCCATCCAGACTAGCAACATTCGTATGTTCTCATCTACAAATTAAAAACACAATATATAACCCAATCTCCAATTCCCACTCCATAAACCCTCTATTGCTTTCAAAGAATTCGAACATTCTCAATTAATATCCCCCCAAGGATCGCTCACCGTTAGACCTTGGAACGCCAAAAAAATACTGGAACCTAGCTTGTCCTCATTTAGTGCGGCATGCCGACGCGCATCTCTTTCTCCCAAAACTATCTCCGCCCAAAAGAATGATTCCTCGACTTTTGTCTCTTTTCGTACGAATGGAGATAGTGAGGTCTCTGCTGGTAATCTGAAACTGGCGGTTTCTATTGTCTCTTCCCTCCTCTTTTGCACTCAAGCAATTTGAACATTGACCCTCCGAATTATCTCGAGGATGGTTTGACACCAGTCTTTGAGAGTGCGAATAGATTAAAGTTCTTTTGGCCCTAGAATACTTTTAAACGGCCTTTGGGATTCTTTATGATGGTGTGCGAAAAGGTGCGAAAAGATGCGGGAGAATGTTCTACGCAACAAGCTTCACCCCGTCGACCGTCATTCCACTTTTTTGTGGTTAGTACCACCTTAATAATTCGATGGTAATATATCTGCTTGTAGCAATAGCGAGCACTTTCCTCAAAATTTTACATCTGTCTGGGATATCCACCGGCACCTCGCGACCTTTTGTTTTCGCGACCTACTCCCATCTGAAGCCGAAGCAATCTTTGGACGGGCTTGACCTCAACGCCCCCCCGGTCGTCAAGCTACCCCGACGAACCAAACAGTATGTGCTCCGCAGATTGAATTGACGTTTTGTAAAGTTCCTTCGATGCCGCACGCTCAAGTCCCTGTTCTGTGGAATTTATTTGAGCTTCTCCGAGTCGCGCACTTAGAAGACGCCATGGTCAAATCCAATCACCGTGGAATTCTCGCAGCGGGTGTAGTGCTACAATCGGGAATATTTATTCTGCCATTCTGATGATAGAGTTCGAAAAGCTTCGCAAACTGCCGCATTAATCTTGTCGTGAGATTGATTGGTCGACCAAGTCGCTTTATGATCTAGTTGCGGGGCAGTCAGCTCAAATCCAATCACTCATTCCGTCATTTGGAACCTCGAGTTCTCATAAATTCACCTTGATCAATCCATATCGCCTTTTGAAGTCATTCTTCGCGGCTATCCAAATATGCAATTAAATACAGCATTAGTTATTCGTTGCTTGTTGAAAGCGCTGTGGTGATTGAGTTCGCGTCGAAAGCCATTTTCTTGTGGAGGTAGAGGGGGCTCGGGGAGGGTAATTTATTTTAAGTGGACGTGCCACCAGTGGGTGCACGGACTCACGGGACAATCTGTATAACTTCAAAAAACCCAAAATGAAATAATATTATAATTAAATAATTAATAACTATTACAATTTCAATTATATATATCCTCTATTAGTACTAATCAAAGTTCTATATTTATTTAGCAATTTTATATATCTTTTTTGAATTTCTATTTGTATAATCTTTCTTCATTTGTTTTATATAATTTCTTTCAATTTATTCATTGTTTTTTATTGTTTTTTTTTTTGAATATATTGTTTTAAAATATTCCAAATATCTTCTATTGGATTTAGATTGAGTGAATTAGAAGAATAAGGTAGATTTTCAATATTATATGTATTTCTAAGTTTTTGTGTAAGATTATATTTAAGAAATTGTGTGAACAAGGGTATTCACTTCAAAGGAATAACTTCAATATAATATAATGACTATTATATCAAAGGGATTAAGCGAATGCAAAAGAGATTAACTCTTTCAGTAGTGCCTGTATAAGGTCTACTATCTTTTTATTTAACTAGCTTTTTAGATAGAATATAATTAGATATATAGGATCTGTAAATATGTAGGTGCTATATTTTTTATATTCTTCTTGAACCAATATTAATTAGTAATATTATAAATTATTTAACTAATTATTCGAAAATACTTTTTTACTCTTACTTTTTTATTTCTATTGATAATACTATATTATCCTAAGCGATTATATATAATGCTAGTTTTAAGTAAGCTGGCAAGCAATTCAATCAATCTATTTCTGATGTTATAGAAGCCTATAACAAAACTCCTATTTACAACAAAATCACTAATATTAATCAATTAGATAATATTAAGTACAATATATACAATAGGACTAGTATCTCTCCTTTTATTTCTCTTAATAAAGGTATATCTCAAAAAAAAGAAAATTCAAGAAATACAAAGTTTAAGAAAAAACCCCAGAATTATTCCTTTTCGAAGAATTTCTTTATAATCAAATAGTTTTTAAAGAATTTATATTTAAAATTGTAATAAAAGATTATATTGATAATTACTTTCAATTTAGAGAAGCTATATATTTGAATATGAATGTTATTAATATATTCTTTTAGGAAATATTGATATTCAACTTTGGATTTATTCAATAATCTTCTTTTAGAAATATTGATATATTAATATTATAGGGCTTTTATAAGATTTTGCAATATTATAGAGTATATATTGATTTTAATATAAATGTTGAGGATGCTCTTATAAAAGTGTTTTTATATAAGAAATACTATAATTAGATTATAAAACAATTTATAGAATATTAAATTAATAAAACAGAATTATTTATATTTACTAAATAAGTCAATCTTTTTATTGGACTTGGTATAAAATTTTAAGACGATTCTTTTATTAACTTTTCTAATAAACCTCTGGAAAGTGATTTAATTGATTATCTAATTTTACTGAAATCTAACAAAGTTATGGGTAATCCAATTATTTCTTTTAGTATATATAAAAAACCATTTCTCTTTTATAGTTTTGAATATATATAAATTCTATATAATCTTATAGGATCATTTAGTAATAATAACAATTTGGATAATTCTAATAATAAGAATAATTAGAGTAACAATAGAGGTGGAAATAGTAGTAATGATAATAAAAGTAATAGAAATAATAATAATTCTGATTATTCTAATTATAGAGATAATTAAGATATTAATTAATATAATCAAAATTATTATCTTATCAATCTTTTAAAGATCTATAGAAATAACAATAGATATAAAGATATTAATAATTCTTTTAATTTAAAAATCTCTATATTTAAAAAATATTATTATAGAGTATTTATATCAATTAAAATAATTATAACAACTTTTCCAATTATATTTTTAAAAAAGACTAAAGAGTATTATTAGATATTTCTGAATAATCTTCTTGATTTGTATTAAGGTTTGTATTAGATAATAATTAAGAACTTCGAAGGATTTGAATATTAATAAAATATGCTTTTTAAATGGAATAATATTATATTTGAAATTTATATTAAAAAGAATTTTAATATAGATTTTCAGGAAGTATTTAATATGATAATTATAGATTTATATTTCCTTTAGTATACTATTTCTATAATTATATGCGACCTTTAATTATATTATATCAAGATTTTGTTTGTATATAATAATATTCTAGAATATTACTTTGCAATATATAACTTTTATTCAAGTATTTTAAATTTAATTAATTAGATTAAATAAATTATTGATTTTTATTAAAAGGTATTTCTAAGGTAAAGCACATTAATTGAGATGTTTCTCACAAATTAATATTTCTATAATAATGAATTTTTGAGATTTTTAAATTCCTTCTTTCAAAAACTTTATAATAAATATATTGGTAAACAACCTTTCTTTGTATTATTTAATAAGGGTAAGGATAACTATTACTTCCCCAACTGTAAGAAAAAGGGCTGTAAATACTATAAGTATATATAGGAGGAGAAGAACTATTTAAAAACAAATTACTATAACAAATATAATAATTTCAATGATAAAAGCTTTATAAAATGATATAATTAGTTTTTTATTGATATTGGATAAGGAGATAATTAAGATAATAATAATAGCAATAATAACTATCTCATTAATTAGTATTTTATTAATATAAATAGTTCTGAAAAGGTTTCCAGAATATTCTTTATATCAATAAATATTTATAATAGATTTTCAATAGTAATTAATCTCAATAATATTGTAAATACTTATATATTGATAATTAAAATATTCATTGTAAGTGATAAAAGATATTATAAAGACAAATTCTTTAAAATTATAATTGATATAAATGTAGCTTAAAGATCTATTATTAAATATAATCAATATTTGATATAGAAAAAGATTAAGAATATTAAATATAATTATACTATTATTAGTTAAATAATAATTTAATACAAAATTAGAATAACTATTTCTATTAATTCTTTTTAAATAAAACTTCTATTCAATATTATAAAATAGAATATAATAAAAACCAATATCCCATTTTTACTTTATTTAATAAATATAAATAAACTCAAATTCAAGTATAACAATCTTAATAACATTATTATTATATCTAAAAATATTTATTCTATTTATCAATAATTCAATTATATATTTCTATTTTAAAATATTAATATTTAAGAATTAATTAATTACTCTATAAATGATAGTAAGTACTATTTTATAAAAATTAAACTATAATATATATATTAACGATTCGATTATTCATTTATTTGTAAGTTCTATAAAGTACTTAAACATTCAAAACATAATAAAGATTTTAAAGTAATTAAATAACTTATAAAGTTTTATTATTACTATCAAATTTATAATAAATTATTTAGCAAATTTAAGTTTTCTTTACTCAATAAGAATTTCGAGTTTAATTATATAATACTTATTGATATGTTTTATATTAATAATAATTTTATCCTATATATTATTAATAAAGCTATATACTTTTAAACTATTTAATAGTTAAGTAATATATTTGTGAAGTATATATAGAATAAACTTTATAAATATTGAATTAATATATATATTAATCTATTGGAGTATATTATTTACAATATTAATATTAACTTTATTGGAAAAGAATTTTAATAATATATTATATCAATGATTATTTAAACAAAAACAATTCCAGTAGAAATATATTATTTAATTAGTATTATTAAAAGATTTTATATATTATTATATAGATCTTATAAGATTATTTATAATAAAATTTATAAATTAAGTATGAGTAAAATAACTATACTTCAGATAATTGTGAAAGTTATTAATGATATAGTTAGGCCTAATGGATTAATATTTATTTTACTTGTTTTTGGTATGTTTCTTTATATAATTGATATTAGCTCCCTAATATTTATTATTCAGTAGTAAGTTATTACAATCTCTAAAACTATAATAGAGATATATAAACTATACAGTTCAATATAAATATAAAAAACTTTGAATATACACAATAGCTCTTTTATAATTATACTTTATAAATTATTATTAAATAATATTATTTTGATATAAAGAAAGAATAATAAAACAATTATTAAAAAATAAAAAGAATTGTTTTTATTTTTTAATATAAATAAAAAGATATATATATTTAATTTATTTTATAAACCCATAAGATTTCGTTTTATATTAATAAAATCATATTATATATACAATAAAGCCAATTATATTAATATTGATTTTTTTAACTCAAATAATTAAAATAATTATATTCTAGAATAAATTGATAATAATAAAGTAATTTTATCAAAATTTAGTAAAATTATAATATCTGTTTTTAATATATTTATTATATATATTACGAATATTGAGAAATTCCTTTTGAATTTATTCAAAAACAATTAAATACTTATATTACTATTTTTTCTATAAATAGTTATACCTTAAATTCAAGTTTATATATAAAATAAATATTCCGATTACTTTATCACTAATCTCCCAAATCTAATTTTGTATAAGAATTCCAGAAAAAAGGAGATTGATAATTTGATAGTTAAAAATATATTTAAAATTATATTATTATTAAATATTCTTTTTGGTATATAAATTTTCAAATTATACTTCATTAATAAGATTAAGAATAAGAGAATAAATATTAAATTCCATAAATTACGATTAATTATTCAAATATATAATAATATTAATAAAACTTCTGTTTTAATATAATCACTAATAATTCAACAATTATATCAACATATTCTAGTCTTATTAGCTATAAGCATTTGAAAAAAAAGTAAGATAAATATATATATTCAAAATATTATTTAAGTATACATTTAATCAACTTTAAATCTATATTATATTTTCTATATATATACTCCGGAAAAAATAAATCTATTAATTAATATAATTCTACTTATTATTAAACTATTGTATAGTATTCCAGAGATAGGAAACCATTAATTCCAAATATATTATATTTATTATTATAAGAAGCTTAAAATATAATAATCTGTTGGAAGTTGTAGCACGTGCTCTAAGCTACTGTACATATATCACTTTCACTTTGTAGTTAGATTTTACCTTAGTACAATTAATCTACATAGTCAATAATATATACATTCCACTAACCTACTTCTTTATTATAAACAGGTTATAAGCCCGGTAGTTCTATAGTAAGATTAAAACCAAAAGTTCTTTAAATAGTTTATATTATTAAAGTAAAGATTAACAATAAAAAACATTTATACAATACAATATCAATATATGAGGTGTGTATAGCAAATAGATTATTAAATAATAATAACGAAGTAATTACTTATATCGTGTTTTTTTTTTAAGTAAAAAAACTACAAATTATTATTGAAAAGATTATTTATTTTAGTTTAACACTAAAAAATATTATCTACTATATAATATTTGATATTACTTCAAAAATTATTATCTATAAATCAAAATTCATTATTTTCAATTACTTTGTTTTGAAGAGAATTTCTTTTTTTAAATATTAGTATATTTCAATTGGGATAGTACAATTTTAAATAATTCCTTTTCCACTTTTTCATTTTACTATCAATTATATCTAGATTATTAATACAAACTTTCTACTTATAGAATCTTCAAAATGAATAAAGATACTGGATTTAAGGATTATTCCAAGTATATTTCTTTTTTTATTCAAGAAAATTACAAATGTTGGACTCATCAAATAAAAATTTAATTTTGAAGAAAAGGTTGATTCTATATATATGAAAAGATATTATATAAATATACATAGATTATAATAATTGACAATTTAATTTAGAATTTCAAAAAACTTCAAGTTTTTAATAGTAGTAGCAATATTATTATAAAGATTCAACTCAATATCAATAAAAAGGCCATCTTTCTTAAGGATGATGCTAGTATATTATCTTATATTTATCACTTATTATTTAATGATAAAAAGGCTTTAATAGATGAATATAATATAGCAAAAAAACTTTAGGATTATTTAACCATTAAATACTTCAGAATCGATAATATTGCAATAGATAAGTATCTTTTCAAAATCAAAATCTTTTCTTTTAATACCTTTGATATGATTATTATAGGTGTATAAAATAAACTTAAAGATTTTTAATAAAAGCTTTTATTTGTAGATATTTTAGTTGGTGCTTTGTGTATAGATAAATTACTTTTTTAAAGTCTGATCTTATCTTTTTTTAATGAGTATAAAGTTATTATTAATATAATCTATATTATTAGTTTTATTTTAAATATTGATAATAAAATTAAGTATTTATAGATTAAAGAGGTAGAAATTCAAATCTTTGGAGATTCGGTATATTTTGCAAAAGGAAAGAAATATGTTTTACCTTATTACTAGTGTAAGGCTAGTATAAGCTTAAAGATTAATATATCTATTATTATTTATGAATTCTATAATAAATCTAGTTATTTAATTCTAAAATACTTCTAGTTTTGTTATATTAAGTATTTCTTAAAATCTAATTCAAACTATAAATAGAAGAGAAAACAATCCACTTTTTTAATGTGAAAAGACAAAAAATATAGGGAGTATAAGGTTTATATTATTGAATTAAGCTTTGATGCTATTAAAAATATTGTTAATAATAAATCTAATTTTGAATATTATTATTTTATTAAAAAAAGTATTAGTAAGGTATCCCTATTGTAATGATATGCTGATATTGGTGTTATTTTATATATATCTAATCAATATTCTTTATTCAAAAATCTAATTTGTACTTTGTGATGAAGGATAATGGTTGATGGGGAAGTTATATATTTAAATAAATAAGAAACAGTGGATATAGTATGTAAGAATAGAATAAGGATATTATTAACTAATATACTATATATATCTGGATTGAGGGTTAATTTGTTTTTAATTAAAAGAATTTGTAAAACAAGATTTAAGAATATATTCAATCTCAAGAAAATATATTTTATATTAGAAAACGATAAGAATAATAAAATTATTAAAGTAATAATAAAAGATAGAATATATATTATTTTATATATAAAACTAGAATATAAAGATTCTATATTCTTTATATTTTTTATAAAAATTATTAATAAGATAAAAGAGGAAGTTAAAGAATTAATTATAATAAAAAAGAAAAGATATCTTATTTAATATAAATACTTTAATTATTTCGACCCTAACAAAATCAGAAATCTATATAAAATTATTATACTTTAGAGATCTATTAAAATCCTTTTAACTCTTAATATCTATAAAATGTATATTTTTATAAAGATAATTAATAAAATCTTAAGCTAATTAAATATATAAAAATCCAAAAGATTAAAATTGATTTATTTCGATATTACTAACCCTTTCCCAAAATTAATTTGAAAATATAAATACTTTCTCCTTATTATTAATAATATTATAAGAATAAATTAAATTATCTTATTAAAATAGAAAAGTGATATAATATTATTATTGAAAGATTAGAAATAAGAAATTGAACTTGTTACAAATATAACTATAATTATTGTTAAAACCAATAATATACCAAAGTTTTTTTAAATTGTTTGGAAATAGAAGGTTAGTATATGATTAAAGATTATAGTAATTATATTATCTCATCAAAATGATTTAATTGAATATAATATATATATTGTAGAAACCAATATAAAAGTAATATTAAAAGAAGCCCATTTACTATTAGAATTTTAAAACAAAACTATTAAATATAATATATACATTCGAAACCACACTAATATTAGTTTAAATACAAATAGAATCGATTGAAATCTATTCAAAGTATTTATAAATATATTATTAGATATTGATATATATAAAATTTGGGAGAGTTAATATTATATTTATATTAATTCTAAAATTATTTCAAAAGAATAAAGGTATAATAAACTTCGCGATATAATAAGAATTGGAATATTTCTAGAATATTCAAAAGATATTACTAAGTATATAAAAATTTATTTACCAGAGTTAGATTATATTTATTACTTTTATTATATTATAATTAATAAAAGCTACAAAAAAGGGGATTTAGATCTCAAATTTAGAAATTATATAGTTAGATTACAAAATACCAAAAATATAAAATCTAATTATAAATCTTGTGGTAAACCTAAGAATATTCTTGAATTATTATCTATTCCAATCAATTCATTAATATTATTAAATAAAATAATTATAGATTTAATAAAAGTATATTTGTTAATATTAAAATAAATAAAGATTGAAATATTATATTTTAATAAAAATAAATATAGAAATATCCAATAAATAACTAATAATTTAATAAAATTAATAGAGGAAAATAATAAAGAAAATAATATTACTTTATTTAATATAACTTTATTACCTGATTATATATTATTAAAGTTAAGGGTATTTAAGAATATAATTTTACCACTTGATCATATACTACTAAATTTAAATATATTATTTGAAAATATATTATCTAATATTATATTATCTAATAAAACTTTACCACTTATTACATCTATATTTACATTTACTTTCATATTATTTTTGAAATACAATTTTAAAAAGAAAAAGAAAAGCGATAATGATAATATAAAAGAATAAAGAGACTCCAAAATCATTCGAACCTTATTTACTTTTTTAAATAAGCTAGGATCAAAATCAATTAAGTATGCCATAATTACTATTCCAAATATTCATCAATTCGAATAGGAAACGAATAATAAAATTGCTTTAAAAATCTTAATTATTTTAGTAGATATATTAGTAAAAACTGAGATTACTTTATTAATAATGGAAATACTTAGAATCAAAATACTAAATATATATAAAAAAATAATAATAAATAAAAAGTATATGAAAAACTAGTAAACTATAATTTAAGAAAAAATAAATTTATTGATTAAGAATGACATTTGGGAAAAGTTTATTTTATTATAAAGAAATAATCTAATTTCAATAAAATGAGTATTTATTGTTAAGACAAAGGATAATAAGGTAAAGCAATTTAAAATTAAATTAATAACTAAAGGGTTTAACCAAGTTTTAAATAAAAATTATAATAAAATCTTTACTCCCATTATTCAACTCAATACTCTTTGCTTTTTCCTTGTAATTATTATAAGAAAAAATCTTGAGTATTCCTATTTCAATATTAAAAATATATTCACCAAATTATATTTAAAAAAAGAAATCTATTTAGCACCCTTTTAAGGTGTTTATATTTATTATAACTATATTCTATATATACTTCGGAGTTTTTATGAACTAAAGCAAGTTGATAGAAATTAAAGTTTTTTTTTAAAAGAAGAATTAATTAAGATAGGTTTTGTATAAAATCTTATAAACCCATATTTATATATTAATCACCCATGCTAACTAATTCTTCTAATATATATAAATGATATTATTATTGCTATTGTACAAAAATGAGATATTAAATGGTTTTATTATAATCTTTCTGCTTGATTTAACATTAAAGATCTAAGGGAGATTAATAAGATCTTAGGAGTATGCATTATTCGTAATAGATCAGAGAGAGTATTAATTATAGATCAAAAAAAATATCTGAATGTAATACTTATTCAATTCAGGATCTCCTATAGTTAATACACTTTAAGAAAGATACTAATCTTGGATTATAATCAATTATAACTAACGCTTTTAGATGACAAGCTTATTGATATAAATAAATACCAGCAAGCAATTGATAGTACAATTCACTCTATAATTTACACTAAATCGGACATCACATTTAGTCTCAGGAGATTAGTATAAGCTATATCTAACCCTATCAAATATTATAATATTATATTTAAAAACCTTATAAAATATTTGAGATTAATTATTAAATAGAAATTATATTTTAGGTCTAGAGGAATTTAATCAAATATTTGCAAAGAATATAACTTTTTATAATATATTATTAAAATATATATTAATGTAAACTGGGTAAGCGATAGAACTAATTGAAAAAGTATCTCTGGTGGGGTAATAATATTTTATAGTGAATTAATCTTATGGGCAAGTAAGAAGTAAATATTTGTAGCTATATCTAGTACAAAAACTAAATACATTTCCATGGTAATATTCACTAAATAAGAGCAATAAATAGCCCAACTCTTAAAGGACTTAGAGTAATCATAGTATATCAAAAGTAATAATAGAATTCAAATACTTGGAGATAATTAAGAAGCATTAGTATTAATTAAAAATCTATATTTACACAAATAATCAAAATATATTAACATATATTATTACTTTATTTGTAATTTTATAAAAAAACATTTAATTAATATTAATTATATTAATATGAGTAATATAACTACAAATAGATTAACAAAACTATATACAAGGGTAATATTTGAGAGATTCAAGAATATACTAAAACTTTAAAGAAAGTAAACTTTTTAAAAGAATATTAAAAGTTATGGTTTATACTCCAAAATCAACCAAATCGATTAAATCGATTAAATTAATCAAATTAATCAAATTGATCAAATTGATCAAATTAATTAAATCGACCAAAATCACTAAATCCATTTATTTTATTTATTTTATTAAATTTATTAAATTCATTTTATATTGAATTTATTAAAAATTAATAATTTTAAAAAAATCATGTGGAATAATAGATAAACTTAAGGTTTATTTGCATATAATCGAATTTTTAATGATTTTCTATATTAAAATAGTAACCCTATAATTAAGAAATAACAAATTTCGAAGTAATCAGTTATTGGGTGTATAAAAGGAATTTTAAAGAAACTAATTATTAAAGCTAAAAGAATAAGCTTTTTGGGGAAATATTGGAAATTGTAGTACATACTCTAAGCTACTATATATATATTACTTCCACTTTATAGTTAGATTTTACCTTAGTATAATTAATCTACATAGTCAATAATACATGCATTCCACTGGCCTGCTCCTTTATTGTAAACATAATCTATATATAATCTTTATCTTTTATATACTAATAATAAGAGAATTGAATTTAGCATTATAAAACTCTAAATAAATAATATATTTATTATTAAAGATAATACATTTATATAAATTAAGAATAAGTAATTTAAGTAAGCTAGCTTTATAATTAAAGATTATAAGAAACTAATTTATAATTATTCACTGAAATTTAATAATATTATTTTTATACTCAAAAATGATAATATTTATTTTAATTAATAAAAGTAATATAATAATTTATAATCTGTTTTTATAAAATCAATAGATATTTATAGGATATATAGTAAAATCTGAAAATATGCTTTTATATATAATTAATATATTGCATAACAAGCTTACAATATATATATCACAATTATATATTAACCTAAAGTATTTTTTGATTTGTTAATGGTTATATAGATAATATAATCTAATAAGAATAATATTGTAGTATTAAATAAATATATTAAGTGATAAAAAGAAAATTCTATTAAAGGATTTAACTACATACCACTTGATTTGAATTCACTCAAGATCATTGTTTTTACTAATATCTTTTTTATAAATAATAAAGATTACTCATTTCAAATAGATTATATAATTATTATAATAAATAAATATAATAATACTAATATTATTCATTGGTTATCTATTAAATATAAGAGAGTCATATGTAGTGTTTTAGTATCTGAATTATATAGATTAGTTCAGGGATTCGATATTGGTATAGTAATTATTTCTACAATTAGTGCTATTCTCAATAAGAAGATTCCATTAATTTTATATACTAATTCTAAATTATTATACAATCTATTTATAAAGCTGAGAATAATTAGTAAAAAGAGACTAATAATCGATATTATGGTATTGTATTAATTCTATAAATAAAAAGAGATTATTAAAGTAATCTGGATTGATGGTCCGATTAATCCAATTGATATAATAATAAAGGGAAAGCTATGTCAAGCTTTTACTAATCTAATTAATATAAATAAGATTAATATTAAGATAATAAAATAAATTGAAAGGGATTGAAGAAAGGGATTAGTTCTATTGACAAAAGATTAGGGATTTTAATTAACAAATAAAGAATTTTATAATTTTACAAATTTCTTTTTTAGTTATTATAATTGAAATTATAAAAGAGAGTTCTAAATATATAAATAAGAGTATTTATTTTAAAGAAATGACTTTAATATAATATAATAATTATTATATTAAAGGGATTAAATGAATATAAAAAAGATTAGTTTTTTTAATAGTATTTATATAAAACCTACTATCTTTCCACTTAGCTAGCTTTTTAGATAGAATATAATTAGATATATAGGATTTACAAATATGTGGGTACTACGTCTTCCGTATCCTTCTCGAACCAATAGAAATCTATAAGAATTATTATTATTCTTTATTAAAAGCTATTTATATATAGAATCTCTTATTTATAGTATTTCAATAGCTTTTATATAGATAGGGAGTAGTTGTTTAATATAGTATTTCTATATCATTATATTATTTTGAGATTTGATATTCTTGGGATATAGCTTTTTAGTTTTTTATATATAAATACATTCTTTATATTCTTTAAAGCTTTTGTTTTTAGAATACTTTTTAAATTTATATTCAAGCTTAGGTTTATCTGTATATTCCTTCTTATTATAATAGAATTCAAGTTTTTTGATTTTTTTTATTAAAAAAATCTATACTCTATAATAGATTTTATTACCCTTTAATAAAAATTATTTTATTATATTCTTTAGTTTATATTAAGTTTTAGTTTTTTTTAGAATCTCTTCTTTTTGTATAGAGGCAGGGTCTATATATATTTCTAAAATCCTTTTATAATATTATATTTATATATATTACTAAAAATAATATATTTTCTATAGTTTTGATTAATAAAATACTTTTTTGAATAAATAGTTTTATAATATTAACCTTGATTTGTAAATCTCTTTAATTTTTTTTATAAAAAGTGTTATTTAACTTTTAATCTGAAGTATTCGATTATTACTTTATAAAATTTGGTTTATAATCTATTTCGAAAAGGCAAAACAAAAAATTTGTAAATGTTTTCATTAATTAATATAAATCTCTTTAAATTTTTTAAAAGCTTATAAATCTATTTATAAGCTTTTTTTTATTAATAAATTATAGAATTTAATTTACTTAATCAGATGGAAATAGAGTGTATACTTTTTTTTGTATAATATTAATTAAATTTATTATAAAAATATTTCTTTTTCAATAAATTATATTCTCTATATAACTTTTTGTTAATAAAAGTAACCTTATATTTAATTAATTATATATTAAATAGCATTTTAAAATTAGATTAATTGTTTTTTGAATGATTTATTTTAAGGTTGTTTTCAAAAAACGCGTGTCCCGTGAGTCCGTGCACCCACTGGTGTGCTTCATGCCACCAAGACCATTCTTGCTAACGCCATCATAGGCCTATCATGCCTCGAGCATGCCTATTAACGCCCGAGTAATGGTGGGGTCAAGGCGCTATAAGTCCGTAATTTAGCGTGTCAAATGAAGGTCACCCAAATCTTACTTGCGAATAATTTTAAGACTTTTGAGATATTGTTTTTCGCATCATCAGGATATCGGATGGATCTATTTGGGTATCTGTCTAGGAATCATGAGTTACCGGATGAGAAATCTCCTGATTTGATACATCTAGCCTTTCGCAACTCATCAACACAATCTATTCACGGTCTCGACTACCCATCTATTTCAGTATCCTTCCTACTCTTTCGTTTGTTTTCATAGTTCATCGCATTGGGCAGTCGGAAAGAGAATATGAAACTGGGGAATTCACAGCCACTTGAGGAGTTATTTTCCCTCGAAATCGATATATTTGCTATTTCCTATTTGCAATCGTCTGAACTTTTGACTGGTCGTCAGTGCGATCATAAACTTTCTCCAGAAACAAATCTGGGGCATTTCATGTCGCGGATAAATTTATGCAAAGTATTCGGATATGCTTTTTGACTCTTGTATATAGTCGTCTCCAGAAGAAGCTTTCTTGGCCAGGAGATCATAGGCTTTGCGTGCATTCTACGAATTTACCCCTCGTTGAGATGCTTTGGAATCACCGCTTCCATCGCTCCAAGACTCCCAAGTCAAACGTTAGACCAAAACATCAAGTGAAAACAAGACTTTACTATTGTCGGATTGAGAGAAGGTTGCGAAAAGTTCTTTCTTCAGTCTTTTCAACATTTCCTTTCGATGCCCAACTCGATACATGTACAGTTATCACCAACTTCTACCACAAGTTTGTCGGGAAGTTTATACTTTTGGATTGAAACAGAATTGTGAAAGTTAATCGAACAAGCCAAACAATCATAATCTCAACTCCATATCAAACGTTACCTGGCTTCAGCTGAAAACCTTCCATCGCCTCAAACACCCGTCAGTTCATGACGTCCGCATTAAAGTTTGTCTCATAAAACCTTTCCATATGGTTTCAATACATGGAATCTTTTGACATTGCGGGGTTACAAATATTATATATAATCTTTTAATGTCCTCTTGTATTTCTTGCTCTGGTATCCCAAACAATCATTTTTTCAATTTACTTACTTATACCAGCAGGCAGGTATTACACATCGGGAAAGTTGACCTTTCTTACAAAGCCTTACACTCATTTTCGGTTCTTAAAAAATTCAAATTCAAATTGCCAAGATGCGAAGTTACATCCAGACCATTTCCTTTCTCCTCCTTTTGTTGGGTACCTTTATTCTCGCGAATCCCATTCAAACCGAAAACCCAACGGTACCATCAACTCTAAAGCCAACAATACCAGTCAATAAGATGTATAGTCTTTCATCTCGTCAAAAGATGAATATGACCAGCGGTGACACCAACCCTAAATCTTCTACAAGTTCCGCTGGTGCCAAATCAACTGGAACATCCACTGCATGTTCACCAGAAGTTCAAGCTCTTGCATCGGGAATCAGTTCAAATATCGCTGATCAACGTAATGAACAAAAAGCTGTGACAGCTGTTGGGAAGATTCTTCAACAATCACCTTTTAATACCTCCATGTTTGATGCAGCACAATCTTCTCTTATGACTTTTGTTCAAAAAGGAATTCAAATTCGACAAAACAATCAAAAGATAGCTCCAGCAGGAAATGGTGCCATACCTGGTCTGGCAATTGTCGCAATGGCACAACAGGAAGAATTGAATTTAACCATGAGTTTAACTGCAAGTAATGTGCCTGGTAGTAATGCGACAGTTGCAAAATTGAAGACAGATTTTGCAGGTGGAATTGTACAAAATATGAAGAATTTGGCGGCGGCAACTAAAGGTTGTAAAATGCCCAGTACTACTACATAATTTATGTTGAGTTTGGTCAACTACCTAGGTAGTCAACAGATAAGAATCATTCATGGGGGACGCTGCTCACTGTAATGTAGCAAATATAATTTATATTTCACCTCACACAAAGTTTGGCAAAGTACAATTAATGATCATTCATGCCTCCGGGTTAAGTCTCTAGTTCATGAGTCTCAAACCTCAAACTGCATAATCATAAGAATCGAACAATTATAATCAAAACGTTTCGCATCGCATGCACTTCCATAATCTATCAATATCTTATTCATTTTCGAACGTCTATTTAACAAACCGTGTAACTAGCAATCAGCGATCAGCAACCAGCAACCAGCAACCAGCAACCAGCAACCAACAACCAGCAACGAGGTACCATTCGTACATCCAATCATCCAATCATACAATAATTATCATTCATTATTTCAAAACCATTTTAAAATAATTTCCTACCGTAACTCAATACATCTCATGCTCACCACCACTCATGTCCAGTTCATGTCTAGTTCATGTCCACCTCGGCCATTTATCTATGATAAAGTTTATTCCTCGAATCTTGCACATTCAGCAATGTGTACTAAAAAAGTAATGTCAGGTAAGCGCACTGTGTTTCATTTATCTCGCCAACGAAAAGAAATTTGAGTACTCACACTACACAATTTAATTCCACCTCCTTCAACTCCCATACCCGGTGCTACTGTATCAATTTCTCTATGTAAAGCTCTCAATCCCCTAAATTCCATACTCTCCCACCAATCCAAATAAACACTTGCAGTAATACCCTGCCACTCGAAGATGTGCATTTCCACCAATATTTGACCAATAGGAAATTCTGGTTTCAATGGATCTGGAGATGTAAGTGCACC
The DNA here is from genome assembly GCA_004786125.1 of Botrytis tulipae. Lineage (NCBI taxonomy): Eukaryota > Fungi > Ascomycota > Leotiomycetes > Helotiales > Sclerotiniaceae > Botrytis > Botrytis tulipae. The sequence continues at coordinate 277,262 of PQXH01000026.1, forward strand.
AGCGTTGCCAGGAAGTGTATAACCATTCAAGGAAGAGAGAGCATTGTATTCTGAATATTCGATGTCCGTCTTCAAAATGTCACTATTCCCACGAAAATCAACCGTTAGTTATCTTTTTTTCAATTCTTTCCCAGGAAAAGATTTTTGGCAATGAGGAAGACCAAGGACCAGGGGAATATGCGGCTTTTAGAAAACTCACATGTAATCATGTCCATTCCTTTTCATCATGTCTTGAATTGTAACAAGTCGATTCGCATCATCCGTAGCACTATTTGCTCCATTTCTTTCAAAATGTGCTCTTGCTCTCATTTCTTCCGTCACTTCTTCATCAAAATTAAATCCCGGCACATGTTGATCATAACCCCAAATTTCACATTTTGTTCGACTAAGTATTTCGGCTTCGAATGATGAATCATTTCCAACACCTGTATTGATTTGAAGTTAGCCATGAATTTTCCAACTTTTATGAATCAATTACTTACCAAAACTATAGACCACGCAAGGTTCTTTCTTCTCAATGAATTTACTAATTCCACAAATCCACCAACCTCCCTCTCCAATTCTTCCAAGTCTTTCCATTTCCCATGGACAACCATAACTTGGAGTAACTAAATCCCAAATACTCCAAGGAGTTTCTTTGAAAGTAGTTTCATCCTTGGCAGGAAAGAACCCTCGATCTGGAAAGTTATGTCTAATTTCTCTTCTTTTTGTTACTCCTCGTTGATATATAATTTCGGATTGTTGCATGAATGTATTGAGGTTTGGACGTGATATAGGTATGAAATGAAAAGTTCCTAATGTTGTTATGGAAAATGGTACTTTTGATCTGGCTTTTGATGGAATAGTGATAAATATGGCCAAAAGAATTAATGAAGTTAAAAATAATATTTGAACAACATTATTGGATCTCATGATGAGATTAAGTTATTGGTGTTTTTGTTGTTGTGGAATTACTTTGGGCAGGAGTATGTTGAAATTACGAATTACGAATGAAGAGGAGTCAGGAGGACTAGGAAAAATATTTTTATCTTTTAGCTTCGATATTCTTTTCAATTTTATGGCGTTCATGAGTAAGTGTATGTGGAAATGAAGGGCAATTGTTTATTTTCAGCTCATTGAATTTTGACCAATAGAATTATAAAAGTTTTGAAAAATGTTTCTAGTTTCTTTTTATAACTCGTCGAAACTCCTTGCTTGACTGTGGAGAGACATTATTTTCGAAAGTCAGTAATTCTAGGAACCTAACACCCTAACACCCTCTCACCTAGTATTAACTGTTTTACTCATATTAACTAATATTTAGGGTTTTTAGGGTTAAATATATATATATATATATGTTTAGAATACAAATTTTTTTTGGGATTTAATAACATTTTTATTTTTTTGCTAGCATTATGTTATTAAATTCTATTTTTAGAATTTTTACTGGTATTAATTAATATTTCGCTGAATTTTAAAACTAGCTTATTAAAACCAACTTTTTTGAACTTTTCAAAAAAAACTAAATTGATTAATATAATTTTTATTCAAATTAGACTTAATTCGTTTTTGATTTAGAAAAATATAATTTTTCTTATTTTTATAAAATTTTAAATTATATTTAAAAGTTTAAATATTAATAATTTCGAAAAACTTATAATATATTATTGTATGAACAAGAGTATTCACTTCAAAGGAATGACTTCAATATAATACAATGACTACTATATTAAAGGGATTAAGCGAATACAAAAGAGACTAGTTTTTTTTAGTAATGTCTATATAAAGCTTATTATCTTCCCATATAATTAGCTTTTTAAATAAAATATAATTAGATATATAGGATCTGCAAATATATAGATACTATATCTTTTATATCCTTTTTGAATTAATATTAATTAGTAATATCATAAATTACTTAATTAATTATTCGAAAATATCTTTTTATTCTTATTCTTTCATTCCTATTAATAATACTATATTATTCTAAATGACTATATACAATACTAGCTCTAAATAAACTAGCAAGCAACTCAATCAATCTACCCCTAATATCATAGAAGTCTACAACAATACTATTAATACTAATCAACTATATAATCTTAAGTATAATTATAACAATATAATTAATACACCTCCTTTTATTCCTTTTAATAAAAGTATATTTTAGAAAAAAGAGAATTTAAAAAATATAAAGTTCAAAAAGAAATCTTAGAATTATTCCTTTCCAAAAAATCTTTTTATAATCAAATAATTTTTTAAAGAATTTATATTTAGAATCACAATTAAACCTTATATTAATAATTACTTTCTTTTTAAAACAACTATATATTCAAATACAAGGATTATTAATACATTTCTTCAGAAAGTAATTATATATAATTTCGACTTTACTTAATAATCCTTATTTAGAAATACTAATAAGTTAATACTATATAGCTTTTAAAAGATTTTATAATATTATAGAATATATATTAATCTCAATATAAATATCGAGAATACTTTTTTAAAAGTGTTTTTATATAAAAAACATTATAATTAAATTATAAAATAACTTATAAAATACTAGACTAATGAAATACAATTATTTATATTTAATAAATAAACTAATCTTCTTATTAAATTCATTATAAAATCTCAAATCGATTCTCCTATTAATCTTTCTAATAAACTTTTAGATAATAACCCGATTAATCATTTGACTTTACTAAAATCTAGTAAAGTTATAAGTAATCTAATTATTCCTTTTAATATATATAAAAAACTATTTTTCTTTTGTAATTCTAAATATATAAAAATCTTATATAATTTTATAAAATCACCTAATAATAGTGATGATTTAAATAATTTCGATAATGAAAATAATTAAGATAATAGTAAAGAAAGAAATAATAGTAAAAGTAATAAAAATAATAATAATTCTAGTTATCCCAACTATAAAAATAATTAAAATATTAATTAATACTATCACGGGTTCACTAGCGTAATAGATGCTTAATCATCTTTGTCTATATATAGCATACTTATATAGTACTACTTTTAATCTTCTTGTAGAATATCATATATTTAATCTAATATTTATTTTTTATATCATAATAATATATTCTATTTTCTTAAAGATTCTATTGCTATATATAAATAGCAATTCGATCTTGATAACAATACTTCGATAAAAAAAACTTTGTTTTCGCCTTTGTTTTTGTTTTTGTTTTCACCTTAAAACTTTATAATCAAATTATTACTTTTAAAAGATTCTATTATAAATATATTCAATATAATAAATAAATTAACGAAATTTGCTTATATAATATTATTTAAGGAAATTTAAGATATTAAATAATTAATATATATGTTTTTTAGAATTATAATAAATATATATGAAATACTAAATGAAATAATTTTAGATCGAAATAAGCTTTTTATTTTGAAATTCTGAATTATCTTATTAGTATTTATAGATATTAAAAAAAAGCTATCAATATCTTTTTATTTATAAATAAATAATCAAATAAAAAGAATCAATCAGATAATAGAAATATATTTTAAATATTATATAAATTATTAATAAAACAATTGAATAGAATTATTATTTATAATATAATTTGTATATAATATATCGAAAACGAAAACTATGAAAATCATTTCAATATAAGCTAATTTTGAATTTAATCTTTAAATTTATAAAATTCTAATATTATAAAGAGTTAATATTAAATCAGTAATAATATAAATCGAATATTTAAAAGATTTTCAAAAGTAATTAGCTTTTGATTTAAAACTTATATTTTTTAAAATAGTAGTAACCCAAAATAGTAGTATATTATAATACAAAATATAATATAAAATCTATATTTGAAAAAGGGAATAAAGTTTATTTATTATAATGAAATATTAAAAATAAGAAACTAAGCAATAAACTTGATTATAGAAAATTAGAATTATTCAAGATTAATAAAATAATAAAAACAATTAATTATTAATTGAAATTATTAAATATAATAAATATTTATTCAGTATTTTATATATTCTTGTTCGAATTAGTATTATTAAGAGTATTCGATATATTATTTATAGAAATTGAATTAATTAATTCAAATATTATATATAATATCTATAGAAATTGAATTAATTAATTCAAATATTATATATAGTATCTATAGAAATTGAATTAATTAATTCAAATATTATATATAGTATCTATAGAAATTGAATTAATTAATTCAAATATTATATATAGTATCTATAGAAATTGAATTAATTAATTCAAATATTATATATAGTATCTATAGAAATTGAATTAATTAATTCAAATATTATATATAGTATCTATAGAAATTGAATTAATTAATTCAAATATTATATATAATATCTATAGAAATTGAATTAATTAATTCAAATATTATATATAGTATCTATAGAAATTGAATTAATTAATTCAAATATTATATATATTATTTATAGAAATTGAATTAATTAATTCAAATATTATATATAATATCTATAGAAATTGAATTAATTAATTCAAATATTATATATAGTATCTATAGAAATTGAATTAATTAATTCAAATATTATATATAGTATCTATAGAAATTGAATTAATTAATTCAAATATTATATATAGTATCTATAGAAATTGAATTAATTAATTCAAATATTATATATAGTATCTATAGAAATTGAATTAATTAATTCAAATATTATATATAATATCGAAACAATACTAAATTATAAATATATTAAAAATAAGATTAAATATTTAATCAAATAATTAGATTATCTATATTCAAAAAATATATAGGAATTCAAGGAAAATCTTAATTACTTTGAAAAACTATAGATATTTCATTTGAAGTATTTATATTTATCAATAAAGTTTCAAAATCCATTTCGAATAATTCAAATAAAAAGAATCAAAGAAATCAAAAAAAGAAGAATTAATAGAAATAGGTATAATATTAATATTTGCTATTTCTTTTTCAATATATTCCTTTTTAATCTTTTTCTTTTTTAATCTCTTTTTCTTTTTTAATCTCTTTTTCTTTTTTGCTTTTATTAGTTTATTGAAAGTTTGTAAATTACAATAAAGTATTTTAGATTTATATTTCAATAAGAAATACTTTTACTTTTGTAATTATAGAATTTTAATTATAATCTTTTCCTTTTTTTAATTCAATCTCTCTTTTTATTAAAACAAACTTTTTTAATCATTTTCGAAAAGATTTTGGATATTGTATTTTTTGTTATTATAAATGTATTAATTATATTATAAAAAATTAAAGAATGAAATATTATATTTGTAATTAGTATATTTGTATAATAAATATAAAGATATTTTGAAATATTTTTATTTAATAAGATAAATAAAATGGATTTGTTTTTTTCTTTTGTTAATATTTAAAGAAGGTATAATAAAGAAAAGAAGAAATATTATAATTATTTAATATATAAAAAGGAAAATATATTAATATAAATATTTGAGATAAATATTAAGTTAAAAAGGAGATTGTATTATAATGGATTAATAATAGATTATAGAATTATCAATATATAAGCTATAATAATATTATAGATTTTAGTAATTCAATTATTAAAGCATATTAAATACTTAATAAAAGTCTTAAATATATATATAATATTAATTATAAAATATTTTAGAAATCTAAAATATAATTTTTAAAATAATAAATTCTAAAAAAAACTAGCTGTTGGGGAAGGAGAATTTTTCAGATTGTGGATTTGCAGAATTCTTTTCTTTTTTTCTTTTTTTTAAGATATATAAAATTTTATTTTTATTTCTTTAATCTTTATAGGGGCTAGTCCCTAAGCCCTCGATTCTTGCTACGCTCGAGATCTAATTATAAATAATAATAATAATAACAATAATAATAATAATAATAATAATAATAATAATAACAATAATAATAATAATAATAA